>JAUPMG010162440.1:0-10776 GCA_031762675.1 Pachysandra terminalis | reverse complement strand
TTCCTTATGCCTTAGCCATTGGAAGTCTTATGTACACCATGGTCTTCACAATACCAAACATTGGCCCGTGTAGTGGGAGTTGTCAATAGGTTTATGACAAATCCAAGAAAGACTCACTAGGAAGTAGTGAAGTGGATCTTGAGATATCTACGCGCCATTACTAATAAGTGCTTTTACTTTGGAAAAAGGAGATTTGAAAATCCAAGGATACGTAGACGCAAACTTTGCAGGTACAGTTGATCATAGAAGGAGCACTACTGATTATGTCTTCACAGTTGGCAACACAGCTGTTAGCTGGATCTCGCAGATACAAAAGATTAAGATTGTTGCGCTATATACTACAGAGGCAAAATATGTTGCAGTGACAGAGGCCAGTAAAGAGATGATATGGTTGCAAGGTTTGTTGACAGAATTGGGATTCAGACATATAGAAAATGTTTTGCACGGCGACAGTCAGAGTGCGATACATCTAGCTAAGAATCCTGCATTTCATTCTAGAACCAAGCACATCGGACTTCATTATCAGTTCGTTAGATCTCTCTCGGAGGATGGGGTGTTAACACTTGTGAAGATCTATGGTAGTAAGAATCCAGCTGATATGTTGACAAAGGTCGTCACTGATAAGTCATGAATTACCACATGTTATACCCTTAATTGCATGACTTATCCTAGTATTTTCTCATATTAGATTCTTCATTTTACATAGAATTTATCAAATCTCTTTTACCTTTGCATTATATTTTAATTGTCTCACTTATACTTAAATTTGTTGATGCATAGGCACTTTTGGGACAATGTCTGATTGAGAGAGGTCAGACCCAGATCGGATTAGATCAGACGGGTCAGATCAGGCGGGTCAAATTAAGCTCAAAAGAAATAAAATTAGCTATAAAGAATAAATCCGACCCGACTCGACCAAGACAAGCCGACTTAGACTAGCCAACCAAACTGGTTCAACCATTCTCCAAGGTCTGATTTACTTGGAAAGTGAACCAAAATTAGAAGGAGCCATTGTTGTTCGTGCATTTGAGAAGAAAATGAATTTGAAAAGAAGAAGAAAGGAAGCATCATATTGGAGCAAATAGAGCACATTGGAGTCAAAAAGGAGAAAAAATGGAAGAACGTGCAACGAAGCCAAGGAGAAGAACAAACGCTCCCTTAGTTTTACTTTGACTTTTGCCAAGTAAAAAATCTTTCTAAAAATAATATAAAAGAGGGCCAAGGCTTCTAGAAGTCCCTAGCTTGATTGGTGTTCAATTTTTGTGAAGACTTGCTACACAAGAAAAGGGGTTTCTATTTTGAGTTTATGAAAGTTACTTTCTAGAATTTCACTGAATATATCTTGGTATTTTGACCATAACTCATTGTAGAAACGTCCAAATAAGGTGATTTCAGTAGCTTTGGAAAGCTAAGAAGTAGAGCTACAATTTTCGCGAAGACACTAAAGTACACCTCGATCATTTTGAAGGTCCAATAGGCAATGTAAGAGAAAACTCGTGAAGTTTCCTATTTGGAGGAAATCAAAGGGAAGTTACTATTTTCTTCAAGGTTTTCTTTTTCAAACTGAGGAGGACGAATTTGAGCTCTATAAATAAAGGAGCATCACAAGCTTCCAAAGGATTTCATCCATCCCTTCTTCTATACTTTTCTTCTTTCTTTATTTTTCAGTAATTTCTTCTTCCATGGAAGCCTAATCTCTTGCAAAGGCTAGGGGTCAAGCCCCTTGTAATTGGTATGGATGTTTATTGTGATTCTTCATTTTAATAGAATTATGTTTTGATTGTTTATCTATTATGATTTATTGTGATGTATAAGTTCTTCCATTTTTTTTATGAGTTCAATCACGTGTTTCTCATTATTAAAAGAAATTTCTTATGGCTTCTAATAGAAATCTAAAATTTAATTGAATGGGTTTTTCTAAAATTTATTATAGCCATGTTGTTAACCAAGGTTATGATGTGTTCATGAATTAGTTTAGTTCAACCGAATCAAAAATCTTCATAGCAAACAAGCATATAATTTTATCCGAGTTATAATGAATTTCTTATCGGTTCAAAGAACTGCCTCAATGCTTGAGCATTCTCACTATTGATTTTAATTCATTTATTTACTTTTAATCCCTTAATTACCTTTTTATTTACTAGTAATTTTCCACTATTATATTTGTTCTTTAATCCTTTTTGCCTTGAAATTCCTGCTCTCTGTGGTTTGACCTCAAACTCCTGAGAATTATATTTCTTCGAACTCCTGCACTTGGGAGTGAGCAAGCAAACCATTGAGAAACTGAAGCTATGTTCAGCTTCAGTCGGTCTTCTAGCCTGAAGACAATTCCAAGCACACCACTGTTCACTAATCATTATTGGTTTTGTCTCCAAGTGGGAGATTGTTGTAATTGCAGATTGTTAGAGAACTTTTTTTGAGGAAGATAGAGTTTTTTTGGGAAGACAAAGAGGTGGATGACTTTGGACTGTTTTTTCAGCTTCTTCCTTCCCTCTTCTTCTATATTAACTGTTGTGCTCTGTGCAATTTTAAGATAAGAGCAGAGAATAAATTGTAGTGAGAAAATTGAGTTAGCAGATTACAAAGTTTGTAATCAGAACTTTTGCTCATCCTGTATCTTACTATTTTTATAATGAAAGTGTGTGTGCTCCATGGACGTAGACAAACTTGTACGGAATCACATAATTCTCTATGTTCTTGTGTGTGCGCGTTTATTTTGCACGAAGATTCTCAACAAGAGAAAAAGAGCCCGTATCCTCTCGTCTGTCCTTTGAACGTTGATAGGACATCCCCTCAAATGAGGTCTTGGGTGAAGAGGATATGGGGTTTGATTCCCACGTCTCCCTATGGGGAATTAGTCGTGTGACCACTAGTGCGGCTTACCATAAGAGAGAGAGAGAGAAATTTATTGAAAAATGGAATGAGAGAGATTATCAACTAATATATGATTTAGTAAGGTTGTGTTTGTTGATTAGAATCTGTTAAAAAAAATAATAAAATCAACTTTTTAATAAAAACTGTTCATTTAATTTATTGAAAAACGGGGACCAATCGAAAAATACTTTTTCAAAAGTGTTTATTTTGTCTAAAAAAGGAAAAGAAAATATTCTTTTGACTTCCCTTTTTATCATTTTCCAACCAACCAGTTAGATCAGGTGAGTGTGAGGAAACATGATAAGAACTTTCTGGTCATTGATTCTCCTTTAATCATCAGACTCTAAATAACATGATAATATACTATTTATGATCTTAGCCGTCCGATTGAGGATGATTAAAGATAAGTTGCTTGCACGGAAGTTTTATAATGTAGATTGAACTACTTGGAAAGAATATTTTGTATCGTGGGATTTTATTAAGCATATAACGAGAAGAACAACTTGTGTCGGCAGATAGCCCAGGTGCGATTGTTTTTGAGGTATATATTTTAAAGGTCGAAAGGTAAAAAATGTCCCCCCGTAGGGTAGGGTGACCTTGCACTTAGCTTCTGCTGGGTATAAAAAAACTTATGATCACGCTTCTGATCGGGCCTCTTTTTAAGCCATTGATGTATAACATTTCAATGGTCAAACCAGATCGAATGTCTCAAATTAAAGTCCCAATATAAGCAGTGAAATTGAAAATTATATCTTACTTATAATATACGTAAAAAATGAAGCTACCTCCAACTAGGGGTGACAATGGGCCGAATGACCCGCCCGGTCCAATCAACCCGGCTTTACGTTTGGACGGACTTGGGCACAAGTTTGTAGTCCGTAGGGTCGGATCAGACTGAAATTTAAGGTCTGATTACGCTTTTGGGTCAGGCTTAAGTTTATGTTAGATTGGCCTGATCTGGCCGGAGGATGTGAACACTGAGTAATATACAACTTTAACTTAAATTGAATATCATTTATTTTTGTAGCTTAGTGGTGAGTTTTATGTTGTGCTGTGGAGACCTGGGTTCGAATCCGGAATAATTTTGTCCCACTACTAAATAATTATCCGATTCACACCATGGGCAGTCTTGACAAATGATATTATGGATGGGTTTGGGCAAACATTATTAAGCTCGTGAACTTGGGCCAACATAATTAGACTTATATAGATTATGGCTTGGCCCGAGCTTGACCTAGCCCGGCCCGTTGCCACCCCTACGCCCAACGCTGACAATTTGGTATACGTTTGATTTTGAAAAGATGATTCAGACTGTGTTAGACGGGTTTGGGCAAGCATTATTAAGCTCGAGTGGGGCCGAGTTTGGGCCAACATAATTCCACTTTTTGACCCGGCTAGAGTCCGACCTAGCCTGGCCCGTTGCCACCCCTATGACCAACGTTGACCTGATCTGATTTGGTATAGTTTTGATTCTAAAAAGATGATTTAGATTGTGTTTGGTCCGCCATGTGTTTTTGAATAAGCATTTGTTGGATAAGTAACTTAAAAGAAGCACTTATCCACAGCATCAATAAATTGATTGGTTTGAAAAACAACATGTGTTTGGTAATTTGGGTAACTTAAATACCTTAACAAGACAATCTTATAAAAAATATCATAAATTTTAGGGATGAAAATATTATTTTGAAAAGATTTAGTATTATCTTCAAGATTAGAAGTGTCATTTTCAAAATATCACTATCGTTTAGAAACCACTTTTGACATAAGTGGTAAGGTGAATTTGCTCAAGTTCTCAACTTCTCTCCTCTACTGTTTATGGATAGGAACTTATCCCTCCATTATTACCAAAAACATTTATGACTTCAAAAAAATATTTTCATAAGCTTAAATACTAATTAAGCAATTCCTAATGCAACCTTAGGATTTTTCAAGACCTGTACTCAAACTCGGCTCATTGCCATCCCTAGTGTGACTATAGTAGTATTAGAAAAAACACAATGTGATGTGAGACAGCTCCGAGGGGCAAAAAATACCCTTTTGCCCCCTCGGGCCCTACCAAGACAGTCCCCGAGGGGCAAAAAGGTATTGTTGCCCCCTCGAGACTGTCTCACATCACAGGATCGACCCATGTGGTGTACACCACAAAGGATCTCGACCCGAATTGAATTTAACCATCTTAATTTCAATCATAGTTTGAAATTTCGCAGAAATTTTGTTAAATTTCGATGTCGGTTGTGTCAAATGAAACACGAAATTGCATTTTTTCGGATTGAATTATTTCACGAAATAAATTACCAAAGTAGTCAAAATTTCAGCAAAAATTTTGTACTTTGTTCAAATTTATTTCACCCGAACTATGCACTTTATCTCTGACATTTCTGGCCGAAATTTTGAATATTTTGGTCAAAATAATTCTAAAATCTAGTTAAAAGTTAAAAAAAAAAATGGTAAATTACTTTCACACCATTTTGAGTTTGACATAATAGCAACAAGTACCCCTTACACATTGACCATCACAAACACCTCCCCTATAGTTTGAAAGTATATTTTATGGACGAAAATACCTTTGGATACCTTGTTTAATAATCTTAAAAACAAAATAGATGCTTATATGGAAGAAGAAATAAGCTTAGTATCAATGAAAATTGTGAAAACCCATTGATCTCATATAATTATAGGATAAAATTAAAAAATTAAAAAATAATAATAAAAAATAAATAATTAAAAAATAGTTCATATTTATTACAATTATCATTGATTGAGGAGTATTATGGTCAAATGATCAGTTTCTGTTACAAATTGTTACACCCCACTAGTTTTAATTTGAATCCAATATATTTTGGATACTTATATACTTTTTGGATGTTGTAATGTAAATGTTGTATTTATTAGTTGTAAACTTTATGATTTCACATTATTAATCAAAATATTATTTGTTTTTTTTTAATTTTTATGTTCATAAATAATATATACTTTAATGAAAATATCACTTTTTATTGACTAAGTTTATTATTTACAACTTTAAACTTATTTTTTTTTTATAGGTTTTTACAAATGTATAAGTTTAAACTTATATATTTTCTAAGTTTTTATAATTTTGTATATATATATTTTTTACATATCTGAGGTGTATCAGGCTGGGCCGGCGTACTGGGCTGGCCCAGCATGGCATACGACCCGGATCGGCTCGATACGCTCCCGTCCGTGCCATGGGCAACTGGGCCCAGGGTTCCCAAAATTGACACGGTCTAGCACGGGCTGCGGGCCTTGTCGACCTGAAACATGACGGGCCCGCCCTAAACGGATCGAGAGTCGTGCCGGCCAGGCCCATTTGCATGTCTACCTTTATGATATCGCATCGCATGTTAAAAATGTCTTTGCATCCAAAACTTGGTAAAGTTGACCTACGGTTCCATTTCTATTTTGGATTGGACAACCAAAGAAACAAGACCTTGGTCGAATAGCGGAGAAAGAACCTTGATTCTGAAGACTGTCATCTCAAATTCGAAGGCCGGAAAGGTACTTATTCTATTCCGCTAGGGTTTATGTTAATCTGCATTCATTCGTTTTCTTACATAACAGTGGTTGCTCTTTTTAGTTTATTAAATAGTAAGAAATGTTAATCTAGTGATGAATCAATCGCCGTTAGGTGTTCTCGAGTTGTTTAGATTTCCGATGAGCTGAAAGTTCAAACCCTAATTCCTTAACATGACTTGCGAATAAAAACAAGATTTCCAGTGTCGTCTGAAATCATAATGAACTAAACTATATCTGACGGTTTGGTTTATTTTCTGTCAGCAGCTAAGTTATCAACCTTTGTGTCAAAATCCGAAGAATATGCATCTGATGCTGCCATTTTGATCCTGGAGAGATGTGGGGAAGTGCGTTTTAGTTATTGATTACAGGTGATCTCGGCAGTTCTGAGACTTATCACCTAATTTTTGATGTCTTTGAGTTTATCAATTTTGTTTCATTTGATTCATGGATATGGCATAGAATTTATGGGTATTTACGTTTTTTATGCCTGTTTATATGCGCGCGCGCACACACACACATACTAGAAAACTACTTTAGGATTATAATGGCACAGTTGTTAACTACTTTCAGTTTTTTCATTTTTTATTTTTCTTATTCTAGTGGCAATTATATTTTTGTAGGATAAATGGTTACTGGAACATGAATGTTGAATAAGGAGAAGAGTCTGAACATTCAAGTGGATCATAAAAGGAAAAGGGAAACATCAGTCAGTACAAATTTATCACGACTTATAGCTTGAACTTGATACTGATAAGCAGATACCTACATTGTAAATGGTTTAATCAATACTCAATAGAAACTCTATATTCCCATGTGACCTTAAATCAATATGTGAGATGAAATCAAGTATAGAATTCGGGAGAGTAAGCTTCAGATTAACCAGAATGCTACATGCCTGAAGAAATGATAAGGATAGTATTGACCAAAATTCTATTTTCTCGTTTTTAGTCTTTTTTTTTTTTTTTTTTTGAGAGCATGCATGAGCATGGAAGCCCCATCGATTAGGATTTAGGCTGACTTTCAGAATAGGCTAGCATTTGGCTTTGATTAAGTTGAGCATTTATAGCTGTTTTTGATTAACATAAGTGACCTTGGTGAAAAATGGGCTTATGGTATACTACTTTTGGTGAAGCACATTGTTAGCACCCAATTTTGTGCACCCCAAGTCTTCATATAGATCCATATTCCTTTACTTCCATGACCCAGCTTTCTTATTTGACCAAAATACCCCTACCTTTCTACCAATCTTTCAAAATGACCAAGATTCACCATGGGTTAACAGGAAGGGAGGGAGGTAGACCTTCACATAGGTATAGAGTCAGCCCAGGTCTTACTTTGCCTAACACAAACTTTCCCTCACGGAAGCCATCTTATCTACAATGCGATTATTCACAAGATGCCTTACCATTGTCCGCAACAAGCCATAGGGAGGGATTGGACTTGGAAAGGAAAAGCGGGTCCCAGCCAGGAATGATGACCAATTGTTGGGGAAGATCCATATTAGGATTCACAAGCACGAGGTTGATTGATTGGTTTTAGAGTGAATCTTTAATACTTAGGCTTTAGAAGAAGATTTATCATGATTTGGGCTCATTTAACAAACATATAAGTAATGGGTTTTCCACTTAAATGGGCACTCCTATTTTTAATTTAGCCCACTTCAAATGATGGGCCAATAAGAATCCATTAAGATAAGCCCAATCCACATAGTCTATATAGTAGGCCTAAAAAAAACACAAAAAGACAAACCCAATCCACCTCATCACACCTCCTAAGCCTTTCACACTTTTGACATCCTCCTTTTAACAAAGGTTTTAAATTTCGATTTCGTTAGGGGGGACCTGGCGAAATTTCGCCCAAATTTCGGTGAAATTTGGATATATTGCCATATCGCAGAATGAAAAATCGGCATGGCGACGAAATTTAAAACCTTGCTTATAACCCAAGAAAGAGATTGTCTACATTCCATATTGTGGTGTAACATTGGTCTTTGCTCCATGGCCCATCAATTCTCATAAGCTCCAAAGCCTTTCACATTAAAGATCCGCCAATTCTCACAAGCTCCAAAGCCTTCCATATTTTTTGGCATTCGTTTTATGGCTAAAAAAAAGATTGTCTACATTCCATATTGGGGTGTAACTTTGGTCTTTGTCCCATAAATTCACACAACCATCCTAAGTTTTTTCACTATTATGACATCACCTTTTGAGGTTCAAAGACAAATGCATCCACCATCCATAGTAAGAGGAGTTTTGGTTTATGACCCTTGACCCAATGTTATTTACTTCTTATGCCATCCACCCTATATCAATTCTCTACACCCAACTCTTGATCAATGAGTAAAAGAGAGTTACAAAAGTTAAAACAAAGGAGTAAGGAAAGCTCTTAATGGCTTGCAAGGTGTGCCCAAATGAGAAATGAGATGGGGTATTTAATATTTATAGGCCAAGGGTGGAGGTCAGATTATTTTTGGGATTTTGAAAATGGTGGTTTGGTCTTTTAGGTACGATAAAACTTTATAATAATTGTCTTTTATGGGTTTTGACTTTAGAATGTGTGGAAATAGGGGGTAAAAGGTCATTGATCAAGAGTTGGGTGTAGAGAATTTATATGGGTGGATGACATAAGAGGTAAATAGCATTGGGTCAAGGGTCATTGACCAAAACTCCTCTTAATATGGATGGTATATGAATTTGTCTTTGAACTTCAAAAGGTGATGCCAAAGTAATGAATAAACTTAAAATGGTTGTGTGAATTGATGGGTCAAAGACCAAAGACCAAAGACCAAAGTTACACCCCAATATGGAATGTAGACAACCTCTTTCTTAGCCCATACAAAGAATGTGAAAGGCTTTGGAGCTTGTGAGAATTGATAGGTCATGGAGCAAAGACAATGTTACATCCCAATATGGAATGTAAACCATCTCTTTCTTGGGTTATAAGGAGAATGCCAAAAGTGTGAAAGGCTTGGGATGTGTGTGATGAAGTGGATTGGGTTTGTATTTTTGGGCCTATTATATGGACTATGTGGATTGAGCTGATCTTGCTGGATTCTCATTGACCCATAATTTGAAGTGAGCTAAATTAAAATATGGGTGCCCATTTAAATTGAAAACCCATTATTTGTATGTTTGCCAAATGTGCCTAAATCATGATAAATCTTTTTTTAAAGCCCAAGTATTAAAGATGGGTTAAACAAATGGTGGATCTTGATCATTTGGAAAGATTGGTAGAAAGGTAAGGGTATTTTGGTCACATTAGAAAGCTGGGTCATTGAAGTAAAGGAATATGGATCTAGATCAAAGTTTGAATCTTCTCATGTAGAGTTGGGGTGCGCAAAATTTGATGCTAATACACATGTCAAGGCTAGAAAGAAAGATTCAAGAAGCTAAGAATGCAAGAAAGAATGAGCATAACGAAGGAGAAATAGGAAAAACCCAGAAGGGTCTGAGGATGAGGATGAGATGAGTCGTTTGATAGAAAGTGTACTAGATTTGAAGTTGTTCTGTATTTGGGAAGTATTCTTGCAAAGTATTATTCAAAACTAGAGAACGGTATAGAAGAGGCCAAGAGAAAGTAAGGAAAATCTGCGTCATCACCTTGGACTGACAAGGTTGTGGTGAGCTAGGCCCCACCTAGGGACGGGTGATCAAGCTCAACTTTGATGGTTGTTTGATTGGTAATTTGGGTTCCTCAGGTATCGGTGGGATCTTTAGAAACCATCTGGGACACATCCTCCATGCGTTCTTTGGGTCCGTAAGGGTGGCAAATGCTATCTGAGTTGGCATCTTGGCTTTGTTGATAAGGTTTAGGGAGTTTTCATCTCTCAGATATATGTCTCTCGAGGTAGAAGAGGATTCTTCTTCTATAGTATCTTGGATTGCTCAATTCACAGGAGTGATTTTGGAGGATAGCACATCTAGTTTGATTGGCAAGGGCCTTATCTACCAAAATTGGCAAGGGCCTTGTCTACTGGATCGAACATTCTACAACATGCCTAGGTTGGCCAATGAGGTAGCTGAAAGAGTGGCCAGAGGAGGAGTCGATAGGGATTCACTTTTCATGGGTGTACCTTCTGATGATATGTTATTTAGGGAGTGATTTCATATTTTTTTGTTTACTTTTGACTTTTTTTTTTTAACCACCCCTTGGCTCCTTTTGGAGCCTGCCTTATTTTACACTACTTTCTCCTACCTTATTATAATTTCACTATTCATAAATAAAAAAATAATAATTCAGCAAAAGTGTTTGAAATGGTATGCAAGAAGTTGGGAAGCATGCATGCGCACTGCTCAATCACATGGAACAAGATGCACCAGAAGTCTCAAGCCTAGATAAGTTTCTGGTGAAGCATATGTTGAGAAT
>JAUPMG010162439.1:0-24438 GCA_031762675.1 Pachysandra terminalis | reverse complement strand
ATATATATATATATATATATATATATATACATACAAATTATAATTTATGTATTAAAATATTTCAATTCTCATTTTTATGCTCAACCACGTATATGACAAAAAACAAATATAAAAAATATTTCAATTTAACCTATTTTCACTATAAAACAGATCCATTTTTTTATTTTCATAAAAACCCCCAACAAATTACAAGCAAACCACTTTACTTTACTCTAGTCTGCATGTTAGAAAGTAGTATAAAACAAATTATTTTTATATTTTCATAAAACTCCTAAAAAAAAATCCCCTTTAGTTTTAAAATATTACTTAATTTTCAAATTCAAGGATTGTGGACGTTTCTGCGCTCAAAATGTAGATTCACATCCTAAACGTCCAAACGTCATTCAATCCCCCGGATTGTGTGACATAGGCATCAATACTCTGTTAGTCAATACTTAGCGCATTAATGCTTCCCGCGTTGACAGTCTACACTTTAATAATTCGCACATTAAAGCGTAAGCGTTAAAGGCTTGTGTCATATGCGTCAAAGACCCTGTCAAAGGCATCCTAAGGCATGACGTTAGCCTATGACGTTATAGATTTTAACCTTCTTTTCTTTTAAAAGGCTATACCAAAGGCAATAATCAAAGGCATGACGCCACCCTATAACATCGTAGCCTTTAACCTATCTTTTTTGGGAAGAAAATTCGTCAGCGATATTGTGCTACAATATTTTCTGCGGTACCAATAATCCGATGCCACGTATGAGAATAAAGCTACATAAGCATTAACATTTTTCTCCTCAACTTCTTATCAGTTAAGAGATTAAAATAATAAAAAAGCATAAAAGTTGTTGTTGCAGTCACTTTAATGCTGGAGATTAAAATAATAAAAATCATAAGAGGTACTCTGTCCAGCATTTAAAGCTTGGGATTAAAAGAAAAGAAAAATAAAAAGGTTTGGTGAAAATCCTTTTTCTCCATCCGCCAAGAACATTTTAGAAAAGCATCAACAGTGGCTCAGAAATTTCATCAAAAATTTCTCTGACAAGTCACGATAGATCTCCAAGTTGACTTCTTCTTTTCCTAGAGCTGATAAGCAGATCTCTTTCTTCTATTCTTCTAAGTGTGGAAATTATTGAGATTGTTCAACCAAAATTCTCCTTCTTCAACTTAATTATCACCGTTTTCATGTTTAATTTGGGATCAACAGTGGCTAAAAAATTTTAATAAAAAAAAATAACAGTGGCTCAAAAGACATCATAAGAATGCTTTGTACGATGCCATTGAAAAGGATAAATCAGTTCCAGCAACACCTTTCTTCAAGCTAATTGTTTTTTTTTTTTTTTGTAGCTAAAGAGACTTAAAAGTTAGGTTTTGTGTTTAATTTCCTGGTTGGACTGGTGCAGAGCTGATGCTTTTAGGTTTAATGTCTCTAATTCTGGCAGTAACCCACAAAGATACATTTCAAAGATCTGTAAACCCATTAGAGTTGCAGAAACGATGCTTCCTTGCCGTAATATCAACCAACCAAAACTGGCAAAGTAAAGGAATATGAAAATCTAATTGCCAGCAAAACTTTATGAAAAGGAAACCTTATGAGTTCTCCATTTTGCTTGTGATTCAAAGAAAGGGAACCTTATGATTTACATATCAAGTAAGCAAACTTTGCTAAAAAATATGGAATTTTGGAGTGATAAAGCTTAAAGAACCGGTAGTCCACAAGAGGCATCAGTTAAACAGGAAAGATTAAAGAAGAGACCTGGGTTCAATCTTGATGATTTTCTTTGAAATGCCCTTGGCAGATGGAGAAATATGATTCATGTTTCTCCATATTGAAATATTCTTCCTTTCAGTTAAAATTTAAATATTTGTTTTTAAATAAAATTAATCGCAAGCTTTAATTGTTGAGCAGCAACTTTTTTGTTTTTCTTTTATTTTAATCCCAAGTTTTAAATTTATCGTATTTCTTCTGATTTTTATTAGGATAAATTACATTTTTACCCCTTGAGGTTTCATTCACTTGCACGTAGATCCCCCGAGGTTTGTTAAACTACAATTACCCCTTTTTATATGAAACCTTGGGGGTCATGGACTGATTTATCCTTAATAAAATATAAAATTACTCCTCTCAAATCCTCCACCCCCACCACCCCCAACACCCCAAATCAGTCCATGACCCCCAGGGTTTCATATAAAAAGGGGATAATTGTAGTTTAACAAACCTCAGGGGGTCTACGTACAAGTAGCTGAAATCTCAGGGGTCAAAGTAAATTTTCCCTTTTTTATTATTTTAATATTTTAACGGATGGGCTTTCAACGCCCGTACCAACTCCCATAGAGTTGGGATATGCTTCTGACATCTCCTCTGCTCTTGGACTTTGACGTTTGTACTAGTCCCAAGTGACTAGTAAAAAATAAAAAAATATCATCTTTTTTATCTTTTTTATTTTTGCTTTAGGGCGTCACCGCCGCGATCATCCTCGGGATCGATTATCCTCAGGACCGGTCCTCCTCCGGATCAATCGTGCTCGAGAACCAATCTTTCTCAGGATCAATCTTCCTTGAGAACAATCCACTTACTCCTGGTGTTGAGGACGCTACAACTGATACTCTCGTTGCATGGTAAGAAACTCCTATTGCTTCCCCGGTACCTTCGATGAAGAGATCGTTCAAACGACAAAGGATGGGGAGTAGTCCTTGCGCTCCCTTAGTGTTGACTCCTCCTAGACAGGTGAGGGTGCCTGATTCGCTCATGGATGTACCTCCGAGATCTTTAGTTCTAGATAAGGAGGGTGTTCCTATTGTTGAAGCCTCTAGTGAGAGTGGCCATTCTCATTACTCTGTTGATGATGAACTATTAGATCCGGTGAGTGTGGATTCTTATGCTGATCCAATCCTACCTCTTATTGTCGCACCCCAAATTCGAGATATGGAAATCTGAAGGATTCCGAGGAACCGACCTTCGGACCCACCGCGTGGATACGGATAACAACTATAACATCAACCCTTACCTGGTTGAATCATAGTCTCAACAGCATAATTACCAGCGACAGTCTTTCAAAATTAAAACCATTGGTCAACCACAACTAAGTTGAGCACCAACCCACAAATAAAGTAATCAATTATAGTATAGCCCAACTAAAAACATGTTGAGCTCACACCTCATAATCCAAATAAATGAAACTGAATAATCCCTATTACAGTTTACTGCCCAACAGGGTCAAGCCAACGTAATAAAAAACCATGAATACACCATCATGAAAATCAAATACTAGAAATCGAAAGGATCTCTTCTCCAAACAGGCACGCCAAACGAGCAGATGAACTATAGAGATAAGGATCAGCCGAAGCCTAGTAGATAAATCCTATGAGACTACAATATTTACTTTCATGCATGCAACTCAACGTAGTTCATTTCATGCATTTCACCCAGCATATTCTATCATAGTCATATGTGTATTAATCATGTCATCATACTATATATCACATACTAGTATGAACATTGCAATCATCATGCAACATCATAGTTCACATGGAAACCACAAAATATCAAATTATAATTATCAATAGTTCATAATCCCCATAGTCCTACTAGGTTAAGATTATCCACATGATCCCATCATGTCCAAACAGATTCCACATGATCCCACCATGTTTCAAACAAACAATCACACAAGTGTGCACATGGTCTCACCATGTTACACAACAACAAGATCACAGTGGTCACATAGTCTAACTATATTCCACAACAAGCACCACATAGTCCCACCATGCTACGGCCAATCAACATACAACATATACCACATGGTCCCACTATGTTACGACCAATTAACCATATAAACATGTATCACATGTCTAGCACATAACCATTCCTTTAAGGACTTGCACCCACGAAGGAAGTCTCCTGTACCATTCCTTTAGGGACTTACACCCACGGTGGAAACACACCCTTACGCACATAAGCAAACACATATCAACACATAGTCTCACTATGATCACAATCAACACATATCACCACTCTTTTAGGGATTTTCACCCACAGAGGAAGCCACCTGTACAATCCTTTCCTTTAGGGACTTTCACCCACGGTGGAAACACACCTGTAACCACAAGGTCTCACCTTGCTACGACCAATGCGACCCAATCACAATCATTTACAATCAAGAAGTCACAATGTACATGCATCCCAATCAAGTCAAATACAATGCAGTACAATGCAAGTTATGATGCAATGCAATGCAGGGTGTCACCAGGCCTCGCCCAGTCACATGCTCATTCCAACTCACAACCATACAACCCATCTTTTTAGGGACTTGCACCCACGGTAGAAACCCCATTCTTAGTCCTTAAGAGACTTTTACTCATGGTGGAATACACCAGTAACACGCCATACTTTTTGGGACTTTCACCCACGGAGGAAGCCACCTGTCCATTCCTTTAGGGACTTGCACTCACGGTGGAAACACACATGTATTAGTAACTCATTCTTTTAGGGACTTGCACTTATAGTGGAATACACCAGTATACTCACATTCCGTTTAGGGACTTGCACCCAAGGTGGAAGCACACCTGTAACCAGACCTTCCTTTAGGGACTCTCACCCATGATGGAATACACCCATACCAAACCTTCCTTTAGGGATTTTCACCCATGGTGAAAACACACCTGTACCCTGCATTGCCTTTAGGGACTTTCACATTGCCTTTAGGGACTTTCACCCGCGGTGGAAGCTCACCTATCCATGTTCTTTCCTTTAGGGACTTTCACCCATGGTGGAAGCTCACCTATCCATAACACAATTTAAGTCATTAAAAACACATAATAATCATAGTATTGGATACTCACAATACCCTCTATCAATCATTCACATTCAAATCAACATCATCAAATTCACATCTAAGTTACACTAAAGTCAACCCAAATCATCATAGGTCAGCATTAGATGCGAAAAGTACTAATCACCCAATCTAGTCCTACATGACAAACTCTAACCATAATAATCTTATATTGAGGTCCTCAGACCACATCCAAAGCTTTTAAGTTGATAACACCTCATATACCATTCAATCAGTTCGATAATCCTAAGTTTTGGACCTTCACTTACACTTTCTATGATTTGTGCCAATCTAGATCCTTTACACACAAACCATCCATACTGGCATGTGCATAACTCAATAGGGATCTTCCCCATAAAATTTGGAGTCATTTGGACTTCGGTAGCTGCTCGATAGCTGCCGAGTCTCCTATCGAGGGTTTTGGTAGAATAGCTGCCGAAGCTCGGTAGCTGGTCCAGAGAGCACATCATTTTTATCAATTTCGGTAGCGACTCGGTAGTTGTTGAATATCCTACCGAGAGGCTCGGTAGCACTACTGCCAAGGCTCGGTAGCATGTCTCCAAAGCAATCACTTTTTGTTGTTTTCGGTAGCGGCTTGATAGCTGCCCAAACTGATACCAAACATAGAAATTCAGCAATTGTTCTAGGTTTCTTCTAGGCTTTGTGCCTCTAATCCAACCTAGTATTTTCTATGTTCTTAGCACTCAAAACAAATCTCTAAATCTACTCATGAGATCAAAACAAAAAACATATAATACCTATATTATTCTCCATGGATCTAACAAGTAAATAACATATAATTAATCATAGATCTGAAGACATAAATGTGGTTCATCAAAACTTATAAAAATACATGAATCACAGCAACACAAGTAACATGGAGATCAAACAACATGATTATATTCTTTGTAGTCCATATAGATCCTAGATCTAATCATGTTAAACACACCAGAACTACAACCTCCTATAACTATAGCATTGGGATCATCCATAAAATCAAATATCGTACAAACATAGGAATCCCTACCTCGTTTGCGTATCCATTCTTTTCTATCTTTCTATCTTTTCTAGTCTTCATTCTTTTCTGATATTGTACTATCTTCTTCATTTCTCTTTCTTCTTCTTCTTTCTTTCCTCTTGGTCTCCTCATTCCATATTTTTCTGCAGATTCCAAAACCTAAATCTTCTTCCTCTTTGGTTCGTTTTGGACGACCAAGCCTAGAGAGACAATTTTCTCTCCTTCTCCTAGCTTCTAGGTCTCCCTATTCATGTAGAACTCTTGTCACTTAATTATTAGAATTCAAATTAAATTAGTTCAGTTTGAGTTACCAATAATAAAGAATCATCCGTAGGATAGTTTAAATTATTTATTTCCTTAATTATCCTTATTAATAAATTTAATTACTTGCTCAAGTCCTGTTGGACTTTTAATTAGGTTTTGGGTCCAATTTGATTTCTATAAGGGTTTAGTCCATATTGGTTAGTAGTCCAGTCCATTTAATTAATCTTTAGTTAATTAAGCAGTAGTCCCAGAGTTTTACATAATTATCAATTAGTCCAATCGTTCTATATGGCTTTCATAAAATTCCAATGAATAATTAATAGATTAATGTGAGATTTAATCACTAATTATCCCAGTTGGGTCCGGGTTACTACACTTATTGAAGCAGACACTCGCTTTATGTTCATAAAGAAGATCTTCATTCCTTCCGCTTACGACTTTACTCTATAGAAGATCGTTGATTGTTATAGTGATCTTAGTAGTGAAATATCCTTTTCCAGTCATCGTCTACGAGCCATTTTCTACTCAGCTGTTTGTTCGTTGGTTGGACGCCTTTTCGAGACACAACTCTAGACTCTTATCGTGGAGGATCTCCATGATATGCGGAAGGAGCAAGAGGATCCCTTAGCAGCCGGGATGAAACTAGATTGGTTGATGGTGCACGTAGACGCTATGGAGGAAGCCTTGGAGCACCTCACATGCTACTGAGTGTTGAAGGTTTCCTATACCACTCATTAAGACTTGGAATCTCGCATAACTAACTGCGAGTCAAAGATAGAAGCTTTTAGGGCTCAACTCCTTATTTAAATCGTCCTTCCCTTACTCTCGATCTCTTGCGAGTAGTAGTTTCGGTTCTCATCACTCATAGCCTATAGCGTACAGAGGAGACTTAGGCAATGCTCCTGAAGTATTTTCCAACTTATGCCAATCGCCTGGTAAATGCTCTTCATGCCTCTCTTTAACAACGTGAAGAGAAGATGCTCCGACTTGCTCTACGGTCTTCATCTTGCTCTTCGGTCTTGACATTCTTCTAATGGTGATCAGTATGCAGGAGACTTAGTCCTCAACGGAGTCGCTAAAATGTAGTGGGTGGTTTTGTGAATATTCACCAAGAGTAGAATTACTGATCGACGGGAACCTAAATCAACGAGTGATAGTATCCCGTCTCTATAAGAATTGAAGAGTAAGACTAAGTGACCGTCTCACACGGGTCGAACCAGGCTAAGGAAAATAGCGGGTCAAGATGATAGAGATTCTCCGACCCCTAGTGTTCTAAATGAGAATATGACTGAACCTTGTGTAGGCTGCCTACGTACCCAAATAGGGTTCAAGTCAGACGTAGTTCAAGGTCTGGTAATATTGCCAAAGGTTTTCCCCTTTGTGAGTTCTCCTCTCCTTTTTCATCATCTGTTTCCAGGAAAGTGAGCCGCTATTTATAGCTTTTAGAAAGGAGTTAACTGCAGTTAGAATTTCTAAGCAGTGTTTTTTTACAGTGGATAAAATGTTGACCTGGGGTAGTACGCATCATGTACCCGAGTCTCTTAGGTGGACCAATGACAAGTCGTTTGCCTAATTACATTTTTGCCCCTGAAGGACCGTGACATGGCCTATAACCCCAAATTCGGCGAAGTGATGGCGAGCCTCACGACAACTCGATATAAGCATTGGCGATCAGTAAATATTCGTGGTAATAAAGGTCTTTTAGCCTTGGCGTCATCGAGACTCTCTAGTATTGATGGCATCGAGGCTACTAGTCTTTGTACTTTCGAGGTTCTCGAACCTTAGTACTTTCGAGACTGTGCGACCTTCTACGTCGTCAAGGTTCCCTCTAGACGGAGGCATTCCTTCTACGTCATTGAGGTTCCCTCTAGATGGAGGCATTCCTTCTACGTCATTGAGGTTCCCTCTAGACGGAGGCTATGGTATCACCCTCTATGTGGTTAAGCATCGCTCTAAACGGAGGTATGTATCTCCTTCTACGTCGTCTAACATCGCTCTGGAAGGAGGTAGTATCACCTTCTACGTCTTAGAGCATCTCTATCAAAGGAGGTAGTATCACCCTCTATGTCTTAGAGCTTCGCTCTAGACGGAGGTAGTATCACCTTCTACATTTTAGAGCTTCGCTCTATACGGAGGTTGTATTGCCTACGACGTCATCGAGCATCGCTCTAGATGGAGAAAGTATTGCCTACGACATTATCGAGCATCGCTTTAGATGGAGGTAGTATTGCCTATGGCGTCATTGACCATCGGTCTAGATGGAAGTACCATCACCTATGATGTCATCGAGCATCGCTTTGCTCTAGACAGAGGTGGTATTGGTAAGTTGCTGTAGAGTATCGATGTCTTACATCTTCTAGGGCTGTCTTTCCCTTTAGGTGTATATTCATATCGACGTGTCGACGTCTTACATCGTTCAGGTTGTCTCTCCCCTTAGGTGTAAATTCATATTGACGTGTCGACATCTTACATCGTTCAGGACTATCTCTCTCCTTAGGTGTAAATTCATATCAACACGTCGAAGTCTTACATCATCCAGGGCTATCTCTCCCCTTAGGGGTAAATTCATATCGACGTGTTTACCGAGACGTATCTCTTTGGTGAACGTGAGATGCACCTCTAAAGCTGTCACGAACCTGAGGGGTTGTCCCATCACATGTGGGTGCCCTCGAGTATGACTTGAGACAATGTCCCATCACAAGTGAGATTCTCAAGAAACTGAGGGGTTGTCCCATCGCTGGTGGGTACCCCCGAGTATGAATTGAAAGGTATCGTTATATCAGCATCCTGCTGTAAAGGGGTCTGGCATCCCGCTATAGAGTACCTGATGATATTAGTTTCATTGCATATTCATTGTAGTGTTGATCATCCTATGAATTATGTAATAAAAAGGGTTATCACGGTAGCGCACTATCTTCTCCTTATATCTATGTTTTGGCTGTACATTCCATGAATTGGTTCCTCGAACTGACCGGGGTTCTTCCTTAAGAAGTTCCCGAGGGTAATACTCCTAGGTATCAGTGGGGTTCTTGTTATATGTCGGTCATAGTCTTTACACGTGGTGGTCAATTATTGGGCTATCTGCCCTTACCATTTTTTCATATCTACACTCAGGAACTCATAATTCATATGAGAATTCTTCCCTCCATCTCCGAACAGATCTGTGCATCATCGAACAGTTCGGATCATCTCTGCATTCATCTAATCACATTTGAGTTTTCCTGAAAGCACAGAATACCTCTGATCTTTGAGGATTTCTTCGAAAAAATCTAAGGTCCAGCAATTGAAGTTTCGATCTCTCCAATCAGATCTAATTTCCATTCTAGCTCGAATGATTCTTCTCACTATTAAAGTATTCCAATCATCTCGGACTCATTGGAACATATTCGAACTACTCAGATCTTCAACGGCTTTTGACTTCTGATCATTAGAACTTCATCCATCTCAAGTCAAGCTTGATTGGGTGCAAAATAGAGAAGCAGGGTCGCTATAGGTATTTTCTATTATTTTTATTTACCTTATTTAGATTTAATTATTACAGATAATATCTTGTTGTTTTATGACCCTTGGAGCTCTCATGAATTCTAGATCTATCTATAGAGATCCATTTTTTATAAGATTTGAATCTAAGTAGACCTAATTTGGGTCGTAATAAAATTAGAATCATGTGATTATCTTATGTGTGTGAAGATTGGGAATTTTAGAATTATACTTTACTGTTTTTATAGCTTTTCATTAATTCTGTATATTATTTTTATTAAAATAATTATGATTTGAATTTTGACCTGAATGTTTTATATGTTGTCTCTTGTGATATCTATATCAGTCATTAATTTGGATGAGACTTAAATGTATTTCGGAGATGAGTTTTGAAATCAAATTTACTGCTTAGTCTAATTTTTCAGATTTTTAATTATAGAATAGAAATGTATTCTTAATTAGTTAGGGATTGTTTCTTCTGATAAAACTTTTAGACTATTCCTTCAGGTATCTGTATCTGTATGTTAAATCTTTTTTGTTTTTTTTTATAATTTTATAGGTTTTCTAGAATTTTAGAAAAATCATGATCTATATATGTGATCACCCCACAGTCAGGTGGACCCTAGGTCGATCGGGTAAATATGGAGTCGCTGCCATTCATCGAGTTCGGGTGTGAATTGTCACCCATGACTTAACAATTACTTTCAAAATTAAACCAAATATGAAGCTTAGGATGGTCTAAGCAGATTTTGGGTAAGGAGGTTTATTTGAGAGAACAAGAAGATGTTAGGCACTCGTTCTCTCTCGGTTCAATCGGTTACCCAGTTCAAGGTTATTTGGCCAATTAATAAAAACTAAAATATACTAAAATGATTAAATGCTAAAAAAAAAATTAGACATAAAAAGCATTAAAAACTACTCAAATACAACCATAGATTAAAGTAACAAAAACAAAAATCATTCACACTATACCTTCAACTCTCATTATATCATGATAAATTGATAAAAAAATAAAATAAAAAATAAATTACGATACCTGTAGCAACCGAAGTTTGAGTAGCTTTTGCAATCCCTTTTGTGCCCTCCTTGGCATTGAGCTCCTTGAGGCTTGACTTGGAGGAGAAAATGATCCATTTTTTTTTCTGCCAAACGGGGGTCCTTAGGATAGAGAATTTTCTGGTTTTCTTTTTGGGGTTTTTTTTTGTTATTTTGTTTTTTTCTATGGGGGGTTTTGTAATGTAGCTTTCTGGTTTATTGTTTTACAGAGAAGAAGACGGAGAAGAACAAAGGAGAAGAAGAAGAGGGGAAGAAAAAGAGGAGAGGGGAAGTTGTGTGGTGGAGTGATGCAAAGGGAAAGTGTGGGACGGTGGTGCGGATGGAGAAGTGTAGGTGATGCGGTAAGTGGTGGTGCAGGCAGGTGGTGCGGTGGTGGTTGGTGTGTGCACGAGGTGGGATAAGCCGAGAAGACGTGTGAACAGCGGGCCTAGCATGCAGGCAGATGACGTTGGGAGTAGCGGTTTGGATAGAAAAGAGAGAGGGAAGAGAGGGTGGATGCAGAGGGAGAGAGAGAGTTTTGGTTGTGGGTCTCCTCGGGGAAGAAGAGGCGTGAGAGGGAGAGCTCGGCTCTCATTCTATTTATAAAAAAACCTTTTTTTCTTTTTTTTCTTTTTGTTTTGAAATTAGAAGCTTTTCTCTTTTTTTTTTCCTTCTTTTGTTTGAATCCAAATTAGAAACCCTCCATTTCTTTGAGAACTTGCCTTTAGAATTAAGACATCCCTTTTGAATTTAGAAACCTCCTTTTTGATTTGTTTGAGAATAGAAACCCCCCTTTTAGTTTAAATTTAAAAGCTTTTTTATTTTTATTTTTTGGGGGATTTGACACATGACAAATTCTAAAATTAATTCTTTCTTATTTCTTCGAATTTGACACATGAAAAATCTTCCTCAAATATTCTCTCAATTATATTATTTCAATTTCCTCTCTAGAGTGTTCTTTTATTATTTTTATCCCATTATATTTTTTGTCATTTTTTGATAATTTTAAAAATACCAAAAATGACCCTTCGAGTCTCGAACTCAGAATTTTACAAAATCATAGTTGTTTTGAAGGTGTTTCAGTGTGGAATCCGAATTTGATGTCGAAAAAATATTTTTGCCCTCAGATTTAGTTATTTTCACCCAAACGACTGGAATAGGGGCAAAAGAGCCATTTTTTCGACACACTTGGAATTAGCCCAAGATTGTACTCATTGAAAAGCTTTTTGGATCAGGATTTCATATTTGAGATTGAAAATGGATTTAAGACTGAGATGAATCAGGTGGGGTCTACTAGGGGTATTTTGGTCATTTCACAAGATTTTGGGGATTTTTAGAGAAAATTGACAATGTGGTTAGTAGTTGTTCGGAGATGATTGGGAGATTGGAAAAGCCAAGCTCAAGCCTCCAGGTGCTGCAAAGATCAAGAGAAAGTTGCTCTCGTGCAAATTGGGGTGTCTACAACTGCCCCTCTTTATCAGAATCGCAAGCGATGAATGACAAAGAAAAAAGTTATAACCTTGATTTCTACGGCTCACAAATGAATTATGCTTAAATCAAGATTATCCTCACATATTGAACTTCCAAGACTTTCTAGGGTAATAAAAAAAGATATATTTGTCTTTCTCGATGGCTTTACCCATTCGAGAGAAGATAAATAAAGGGTTTGAACTTTCTAGGGCTTTTTATCCATGCCTAGAAATTCGAAAGGGTTCAAGATTTCAATGGTGAGGTGGTATCTTTTGGGGAAGTTCAATACATGAGAGGTAGCCTTGATTTTGAGCCGAATTGCCTTAGTGAACTTAGAGATATGTGAATACCACAACTTATTGAGTCAAGTTTGATTTTCATTTAGCTTCTTCAACGGGTTGGACAGGTCCCAACCTCATTGATTACTATCGCATCACTTTTCGGGATCAAGCCTATTTATGATGCCTGAATCAACGGAGACAGAGGTGCTTTTGACCATGACTGACACTTACAAATGAACATTCTTCTCTTCTAATCTTGCTCTTCTTTTTTGCTTCTTTGACTTTTTCAAAAATTCTATTGCTTCCATCGGCTTCAAATAGCTCTGTTGGGGGTGAGTCGGGGCATCTCTTCATTCACACCTCTTGAGAGTTTGGTTTAGCCATGCTGCTTTGTTAGGGGAAAGGCTTGGATGCCTCTTCTAAACGCATTCTTTAAGAGATATGAGGACATGCTCCACTAGTGTTGTGCGCTGGTATTTTCTCTTCTTCTCTTTTACTCCCTCTGATATCTTTAAAGGATAGAGGAAAACAAGAATATATGCACATTCACACTGAACACAAAGATTTATTTTTGTTTTTATGGCCTCAGATATTCAAAAGATTTGAAAACTGAATTGTTTTAGAAAAACCCTCGATTTGTCATCATAGGCCTTAAGTTTTGTTTTTGTGTTAAGATGATTAAGATAGCCAAATCAACGTGGAATAAGTAAATGCAGCAGACAAATATTCTTAAGAACCTTACCACTCATCCGTAATGCTATTGGGAACTTTACCATTACCTTGACTTTTGGGGAGATTGACGTGATGCCTGCTTGACCTTATTCAAGAATGCCCGAACAAAATACCAGACCAAGTCACTTGAAGATATGGACTGTCAATGCTAACCAAAATGTTTCCAATTTCCCTACTGAAATGTCTGGAACTGTGGTCACTGTGCTTGATTCACCCTATTAATCATCTCTGAAGACAGCATCAAGGCACAATTATCGACCGGAAGACAACCTTGCCTGAGAGAGAATTTGTTTTATTGCCATTTTTGCCACTGGAGCCTATTACGGTCTTCCCCATAGCCGACTCCCACTTTTTTGCGGAACGACGGCCTTTCAGGTTTTCATTGTGCCCGTGGTTTTATTCTTGCCATGATTGATTTTTTACTCATAGTGCCCTTTCGGGTTTTCACTATGCCCTTTCAGACCATGCATTTTTTTCTTTCTTTCCTTTATTCTGTCATCAACAATCAGTACAGATTAAGAAATTACGTTCATTAAATATTTCTTTGCTCATAGACGGCTTAAGAATAGGACGAAACGAAGGGTGTGTTTAGGTTCAAGAAGGATAGATACAAGGCCCAAAGATAATTTCTATCTCTGTGGAATAGGTTAACTAGATCTTTCTCAACTAAATGGAACATTTCCTTTTCCTAATGACCTTATACTATAAATTGCCCTAGTTTGGGAAATCCCAGTGTTTTTCTCTCACTTACTCTTGATCTCTCTTTTGTTTCATTTTTGCTATCATTTCATTTTTTTTTCAATACTCAAAATTTGTTTCCTTCCTCTCTTATTTCATCTTCTTATGAGTTTCCTTTCTTGATTCATGCCCCAATGTGGGGTGAGTAACTTTGGTTTGGGTTAATGAAAGAAGATATAAGGCTCAAAGGGTTTAACTAGGGACTTTTATGCTTTAGGTTTTCAAGGAAAGAGGGCCTCTAATCATTTCAAAGCAATATTTAATTCAAGCAAAGTATCTTTTAACGGAATCAAAATTGATTGGTTCAGGAAAGATCTCACCATCCATCTACTGTAGAATGAGAGCTCCACCTGTCATAGTCTTGCAAATGACGTACGTCCCTTTCCAATTCAGCCTGAAACTTCCACGAGGATCCTCCTCATATGGTAGTATTTTCTTTAGAACAAGGTCACTTGGTTGGAAGACTCGGGATCACACTTTCTTGTTGTAAGCTTTGGGCATACGTCTCTGATATAGTTGTCCATGGCAGATCACGGTTAACTGATTTTCTTCAATCAAATTCAATTGTTCAAATGTTGCTTTAACCCATTTTGACTCGTTGAGTTCTGTTTCCATGAGAATACGGAGAGATGACACCTCTATCTCTAATTGGCAATACGGCTTCCATACCATAAACGAAGGAATATGGCGTTACCCCTGTTGAAGTCCTGATGGAGGTCTTGTATACATGGAGCGCATATGGTAACATTTCATGACAATCCTTATATGTGACAACCATTTTTTCGATTATCTTCTTGATGTTCTTATTGGCAGCCTCCACTGCACCATTCATCTTTGGTCTCTAGGGAGCTGAATTGTGATGATTTATCTACATTGTATCACACGGCTTCTTCATGTCCTTATTCTTCAAGTTCTTTGCATTGTCCGTTATGACATCTCTGGGTAGGCCATAACGACATATGATGTTGGTCTGTATGAACTTTAGAACATGTGTTCTTGTGATGTTGGTATAGGAATCTACTTCGATCCATTTTGTAAAGTAATCAATCGTGACAAGAACAAACCTATGCCCATTTGACGCATTCGGAGTAATGGGGCCAATAACATTCATTCCCCACATCGAGAAAGGCCAAGGAGAAGACATTGGATGTAATTCAGAAGGTAGTGCATGGATTTTATCAGCGTAGATGTGGCACCGATGGCACCTTTTGACATGCAAGAAAAAATCTGTCTCCATCGTAGACTAGTAAAAATCCATGCAAAGGATCTTCTTAGCAAGCATAATATCATTCATATGTGGTCCACAGACTCCACCATGTACTTCTTTTATGATCTTCCTAGCTTCGGCCTCGGTGACGCATGTGAGGAGTTGTTCATGATACCTCTTGTATAACTTTCCACACCATTGAGAAAGAATTGACTAGCTAACCTTTGTATAGTTCTTATTTCAATTCAAATAGCATTTGCTGGAAACACCCAGTCCTCAAGGAATCTGACAATGTCATAGTACCATGGCTATCCATCTACTTCTTCTTCTTCAATTGCTAGGCAATAAACTGGCTTATCTCGTGCTACAATTTTTACTGGCCGGATATCAACTCCATTAGGGATGCTCAACATCGAAGCTAGGGTTGCCAGAGCATCTGCAAATTGGTTCTTTGTTCTAGACATATAGTTAAACGAGATTCGATCGAATCGTGTGCTCAGCTCTTCTAAATGTTCATGGTATGGAATCAACTTACAGTCTTTAGTTTTCCAGTCACCAATTGTTTGGAAGATGATCATGCTAGAATCTCCATATACGTCCACTTCTTTCACTCCCATATCTAGGGCTGCCCTCAGCCTTATTGCACAGGCTTCATACTTAGCGATGTTATTCGTGCATTCGAACTTCATCTTGGGAGCGATAGGGATGTTTGAACCATCCGGCTTTATGATCATGGTGCCAACTCCATTACCATAAGAATTTGCCACTCCGTCAAAGTAAATCTACCAAGAATCATTGTACTCTTTATCCTTACTAGCGAATAGGATGGCTTCGTCTAGGAAATCAGTACTCATTGGCTGAAAGTCATCGATCGGATGTTTCTCTAGATGATCCGCAATTGTTTGTCCTTTTATGGCCTTTTGAGTGACATATATGATGGTGAATTCTGAAAGAAGCATTTTTCACTTTGTTGTTCGACCATTTAGGACAGGTTTCTTGAACAAGTATTTCAAAGGATCCATCATAGCTATCAGCTTGGTCGTGTACCCCAACATGTAGTGACGAAGACGTTGAGAAGCCCACACCAAAGCACAGCAAGTTCATTCTAGCAAGGTGTAACGAGACTTGTAGTCCAGGACTTTCTTGCTTAGATAATATATGGCTTGCTCCTTCCGCACTGTCTCATCGTGTTTCCCTAGTACGCAACCCATTGAAGCTTTAAGTACTATTAGATACATCAAGAGAGGTCTAACTGAGGTAAGTGGAACAAGAATTGTTCAATAGATATCTCTTGATTTTGTCGAACGCCTTCTGACAGTCCTCATTCCACTTCTTGCATTGATCCTTCTTAAGTAGATTAAAGATAGACTCACAAGTTGTAGTCAATTGAGCTATGAACCGTTTTATATAATACAGTCTACCCAAGAATCCATTGACTTCTTTTTCAGTCCTTGGTGATGGCATGTTGATAATGGCCTTGACCTTCTCTAGATCTACTTCAATACCTCTTCTACTAACTATGAAACCCAGTAACTTTCCTAATGTAGCTCAAAAAATTCACTTAGCCCGATTCAAGCCAACTTGTACTTTCTAAGATGATCAAAGACTTTCCTGACATTGTTGAGGTGATCTTCATCTTTTCCGGATTTGGCAATCATGTCATCGACATGGACCTTCATTTCCTTGTGGATCATATCATGGAATAGTGCAATCATGGCCCGTTGGTAGGTTGCACCAGCATTCCTTAAACGAAAAGGCATGACCTTGTAGCAAAATGTACCGCCTGGTGTAATGAATGTTGTCTTCTCTCTGTCTTCCTCTGCCATCTTTATCTGATGATTGTATCCAGAGAATCCATCTATGAAGGAAAACATGAAATGTACAGCTGTATGATTGACCAAGACATCATTATGTGGCAAAGGGAAGTCATCTTTTGGGCTTGCCCTGTTCAGATCCTTGTAATCAACGTACATCCTGACCTTTCCGTCTTTTTCGGAACAGGTATTATGTTGGCTATCCATTCGGGGTATGAAGAAACCGCTAAGAAACATGCCTGAAATTACTTCATAGCCTCATCCTTGACGTTCAAAGTCCATTCTGGCTTGAGTCATCTCAATTTTTTCTTGACTGATTAGCATCTGAGAAAATTGGAAGTCGATGGACAACTAAGCCGGTATCTAATCCGGGCATGTCCTTATAAGACCAAGCCAAGACATCTAGATAATCCTAAAAGAATTCAGTCATTCTTTCCCTTTGTTCAGAAGTTAGTAGAGGTCCAATTTGCACAATTTTTGGGTCCTTTTCAGTTCCCAGATTTATGGATTCGCTCTTCTCGATATTAGGCTGTGCATTGATCTCATGTTGTTCCATAAGGTATTTGATATCCTAGGAACATCTTCTTCAATATCGGTCTCGTCTTCGATCTCCATGAGATCAAAGTCGAGCTCAATATCGAAGTCATATTCGTTGAGGGATGAGTTACTCTGACTATTAGAATCTTCTTGATAACTTTTGGTTTACTTAAAAGGTCTAAACTACCATTTTCCTGGAAACAAAACATACATTTTTTTGTGACCTTCCTAGAGCAGGAGCATCGCTTCCCTAGGTCATAAAGACCTTCTTGGAGAAGGAGCATCACTTCCCTAGGTCATAAAGACCTTCCTGGAGAAGGAGCATCGCTTCCCTAGGTCATAATGATTTTCTTAGAGAAGGATCATAGCTTCCTTAGGTCATAATGACCTTCCTGAAGAATGATGAAAATAATTCACTTCCCGAGATCATAAAGACCTTCTTGGAGAAGGACGAAAAAAAAAAGAAAAACTCACTTCCATAGGTAATAAAGATCTACCTGGAGAAGGAGCATCGCTTCCCTAGGTCATAACGACATTCTTAAAGAAGGATCATTGCTTCCTTATGTCATTACGACCTTCCTAAAGAATGTTGCAAATAACTCACTTCCCTAGGTCATAAAGACCTTCTTGGAGAAGGAGACTCGCTTCCCTAGGTCATAACGACCTTCTTAAAGAAGGATGAAAAAGGAAAACACTCACTTCCTTAAGTCACAAGACCTTCCTGGAGAAGGAGCATTGCTTCCCTAGGTCATAACGACCTTCCTGAAGAAAGATGAAAAAAACTCACTTCCCGAAAACTCACTTCCCAAGGTCATAAGACCTTCCTAGAGCGCTTCCCTAAGTCGTAATGACCTTCCTGGATAAGGATCATCGCTTCCTTAGGTCATAACGACCTTCTTGAAGAATGATGGAAATAAATCACTTCCCTTGGTCATAAAGATTTTCCTGGAGAAGGAGCCTTGTTTACCTAGGTTGTAACGACTTTCCTAGAGAATGATGAAAAAAAAAAAAACTCAAGTTCCCTTGGTCATAAAGACCTTTCTGGAGAAGGAGCATTGCTTCCCTAGGTCATAACGACCTTCCTGGAGAAGGATATTTGCTTCCTTAGGTCATAACGATCTTCCTGAAGAAGGATGAAAATAACTCGCTTCCATAGGTCATAAAGACCTTCTTGGAGAAGGAGCTTCGCTTCCCTAGGTCGTAACGACCTTCTTGGAGAAGGATGAAAAAAAAGAAAAACTCACTTCCCTAGGCCATAAAGACCTTCTTGGAGAATGAGGTAAATGATCATTCAATGAAAACAAAAACATCATTTCTATAGGTCTTAGCGACCTTCGTAGAGAAGGATGAAAAAAACTCACTTCCTTAGGTCATAAGACCTTCCTGGGGAAGGAGGCAGATAAACCGTTTGATGAAAAATTATCGCTTCTGTCACGAACCAAACTACAAATTCCTAATTTTTGAGATTTTTGATTTATTCGTAACCTTCACCCCTTGTTCCTACAGGTGTGGATAACAATGGTCAAAACATAAGCGGAAGGTCTAAAGCTGTTCTAGTAAGATATAAGTAACTATTACTACTAAAGCGGAAATAAACCAAATCTAAGAAAATAAAAGTCTACTCCTAGACTATTTCAATATCTCTACCAGAGTGCGCTACCCATTCCAGTCTCTCACTTTGCATCTAAGCTCCTGAACCTGAAATATAAACAACACATATAAGCTAGAAGTTAGAATGAGTAAAGCTTCAATGAAGTGTATTCACTCATGTTCCAACATTATGAGACAAGTGTGATAAGTGTACAGTGTGTAATAATCAGTATATGTGCGAGTGGGGAACAATGTGGTGATTTTACTCTAAATTCACAAATATGATGTTCTCTCCCACCCTTAGTGAGTATATCTCAACAGTCAATAACTCTACGACTATATGCTTAAATCTATATGAAAATTAGGCCAAGTGTTTCATACACGAGGCTCTCACACTAATATAAACAAAGACATGCAAATGCAAGTGAAATGCAAACGCTGAATGGAAGGTAAAATATTGTAAGTTCCCACGTGATCCCAATCTCTATCCGGAGTGTCCAACAACCTGAATGCGCTCCCGGATGTTCCAACAACCGTAAATCATCCCCCGTATGAAAGAACTAAGGGATAGGATTATTCTATGTGTACAACATAGTTTTAAGGGCTTTAAACTAGGAGGCACAATCCCCCACTTATTTTTTATCACGGGCCTGTGACCAAAGCTCACATCCACATGTTAATTCCTTCAGGGAATCTTACATATTCAAAATCCAACAAAATTATAACATGGTCGTACTGTCTCCCAATCTTACACCAACATGCGGATCCTTGGGATAGTTCACCATCTTCCAAGATTACACCAACGTGTTGAACCTTGGGTAACCATCATCCCTCAAGAATGTAGAAGCCTCCCTATGTGGATTCACTCTCAGCTTGGGTACGATAACATGGTCCTCTCATAGAACTATAGTGGTTGTCAAGTCAATAACTCATGTGTTAATCTATACCTATCATATGGGGTATTAGACTAGGCTATCACAACCGGAAGGTCCATACGCAATGTCCATATTCAAATCCATTTATTAATGCATCAAACAAGTATCACAGACATACATTCAAAACATCAATTGTATGGGCACAATCCCATAGTTTACTCTACCAAGTATCTTAATATGCATACCCCACTAATAAGTCTACATTCATTATGAAATAGGGAAAAACAGAGCAACTATACTTTCATATGTAAATGAGATAATTCGAGTTGAGCACACAGGCTCCTCACTCTACATGCATCACACTAGAACATTTAAACATAATTCAATCATCATGAATGTCTTTGAGGCACCAGGATGCCTTAGCCAATCATACACACAAAGGAACTATGCTAGAAGTACCTCAATAATATCTTTTCATCACGAATGAAGGTTATTACTTCATTACTAGTACCATTAACATTCAACATATGTAATATGATGGTCTAGAGCTAATAGGAGTATTTTGGGGCCATACACACTTGTTTTCCGAAAATCTCCTATTGCTCGGCCAAGTCTAGAAAATTTAACTTCCGGGTTGACGGGTCAAATTTTGAATGGTGATTCTATTTATCCCAGAAATAGGCCAAACACGTGTGGTTAGTCAAGATACACGCACTCCCATTTGAATCACTCAAATTGGACCAAAGGAGCTGATCGACGGGGTGCTCAGCGACCCTCCTGGGTGCCGAAAAGCGCAAAAGTTTGTCAAATAGTTTGGTAACTAGGGGTTTTGTCCAAATGAGTCTCGATAGATGAGAAGTCAACTCAGTTTATTTATAAATTTGGTTGGGTGACCTCTTAGGCTCGCCTAGGTTGTCTTCGGCGACAAAACCAGAGAGCCCAAATAAGCTCTGAGATTCAGCAGACTGTTCGGCGTGCCAACGCTCAGAAAAGGTCCAACAGGTCTGAAATTTGACCAGGAGGTTGATCTGACTATCATAAGGGTTCGATTATGCGCCATTTTTTTAGATTGGTCTAAAGTGGAGATTTGGTGTTGTCTCTCTATTTTCTCCCCTTAGGGTTTTGTTTTTCCACAATCAAGTCACAAATTGGTGTCGGGGGTCTAAGGTTACCACCTATAGCATGAAATCTAGGTTGAAATCCCAAGGAAAATCTGGGCATGCAACAATTAACCCTTCTCATAGGTCATAATGCAAAAAACAAAACTAAATAAAACTTCAAAGAGAGAATACCCAACTTGGGGCATTGCCGGAATTGCGTCGAAGTTGATCCGCCGTGTCTCTGTGATCTCCAATGGTCTCCCATGTGCTCCAAAGTTCCAAGAGAAGGGAAGAGGGGAAGAAGAAGAAGAAGAAAAATGCTGAAAACGATCTAAGGCTCCTATTTATAGGTTTTACAAGTTAAGTTGTGAATAGGTTCAGGAGTAGGGGCAAAACATGGTTTTTGATCCTACTTCTTTCAATTGGTCACCAAATCGACTTCTGATAGAGGGCTTTTACTGGTGGGTCTGAGGTGGATCTTTAGAGTTGTCGGATATGATTTATTATCTAGTCTAATTATTTTATTTTAGATTAATCTTTAAGGTCTTTGCTGACTAATCAGATTGGCTACCTAAAATAATTAATCTTCCTAATTAGTCTTGAGGTCTAAGGTGATACCTAATTTGTTTTAACTTCCTGTGGTTAGGGACCAGTTAAGCACTAATCTCGCCTATTAGTGAATTTGTTTTACTAAATATCAAATTAAACCTGGTTATTAATCTTAATTAATTAGGGGTGATTATTTAGTTTCTTACAACTTCCCTAGGTCCTGCTGACCTTTCTGGAGAAGGATGGAAAAAACTTACTTTCCTAGGTCATAATACCTTCCTGGAGAAGGAGACAGATAAACCATTTGATGGAAAAGCATCACTTCTCTAGGTCATAAAGACCCTCCTGGAGAAGGATGAAAATATCACTTCTCTAGGTCCTAAAGAACTTCCTTAAAAATGAGACAAATAAGCCTTTGAGTGAAAGTGAATCACTTCTCTAGGTCATAAAGTCCAACCTGGAGAAGGATAAAGTGAGTATGATGATTTTCTTAAGCATAAGGACTTCTTCGAAAGAAGGCTGAAACAATATCATTTCCCTAGGTTATAGAAAACCTTCTTGGGGAGAATGTAAGGCAAATATACCGCTCTTTTTAGAAAATCCTTGGACGGATCATTGCTTGATAAGCTAATGTCAACAAAATGAAGAAATAATCATAAGACTTAAATTTGAGAAACACAAAACTCACAATCAAATTCTTTTCAAAACATGTATTCAAACTTTAAATCAGAAAAGAAATCCATTACATGAAGCACCTCTTGCATAACATTTCTCTTGCTAACTCAATACATAACCTCTTGATGTTCATGAGAGAAGGCAAAGCCCTTAAAGAACTTAGTGCATACCAAGTTTGCTATAGAGATAAATGCTATATAGAAGACACACACACAAAGTATTAATGAATCAATACAAATATTTGAAATCGTATAAAATCATTAGAACCCATTAAAATCAATGTGAAGTGCTACTTAATGCCCAATGCTCATGAGATGATTTGAATGAATGTGCATCTAAATGATCTTACCCTAACATGATTGATGTTTAGTGCATTCACTGTATGATTAGACCATGTCTAAGGGATCAACGCTTTCTAGCTTGGTATGGGTCTATGCCAACCCAAAATACATTGTCTTGAGTTGATTGGGCCTTGAGCCCATGCTTGGTTCCATTCATGTACATGGTCTGGCATATACTCATGGGATATACATATGGGACATAGATGTGGTTTTGGACCAAGTGAGGCCCATGCATATAAGTCCTAGGATATGAATAACATGCTTGATGCAACCTTATTTATAATAAAATGTCAATGTAATCCACCATAGGTAGAATGAAGGGTAATATGGATCCATGAATGGATGCCTTGACCCATGTAAGTTTCATGTTGTTTACTTAGATCAAGTGAACTTACATAGGTTAAAAGCCCATTAGTTTTCACCATAAATAGGTAATATATGACATGAATGCACAAGCGGATGGATCCAAGATGTTTGCATGCATGTGATGAGATATGTGCATCTTAAAAATGAAAGATCCAATATGGATCCATGGGTAACACTTAATCCAGTATTATGGACCCATGGATGGGCCTTAGGCCCATGCGAACCTCACGTGGCTTACCTCACCACATTGGCTTACATGGATCTTGGGCCTCTTGGGTTTTATTTGCACATGTATAAGAATCAAAAGATGCATATGAATTGATCCTAATGGGTATACTCACATGGGTATGACTCTAGACATGACTATGTATGGACTTGACTTTTAGGGTGCCCAGTTAGCACATCACAATAAAATAATGTCAATCTCAAATCCAAACCATCCTGTATTATTACAAAGGTGCCTTCAAGGGTTAAATAAAATGAATTAAATTTACAAATGGGCCTTCATGGGCCAAAAAGTCTAAACCTAATCAAATTTACAATTTGAACTTCATGAGCAAAAAAATGACATAATCTAGTCTTTATTCCTTGATCCACGAGCCTTGATGATTCTGGGCCTCCATTTGGGTCCATGGGTCCAAGCAGGTCTAAATAGCTGGTTCTTGCATAACATCATGGATGAGCACCCATCCTAGATGCAACATGAGATCTAGCCCCATGGGTATGAACTCTTTGTGCATGAATTGGGTCTTGGGTCATGGACCTAGAACATAAGGGTAGGGTTTCCTAATAGGCCCAACTAGGGGTAACTCAGGAGATGGACATGTGCCAGGGGCCGATCCATAATGGACTCAAATATGCATGAAAATAGATTAGCTTAAAGTGTTCAAACCATTCATTCATTTATATGGGGTTCAATAGGTTGTTTCGCAGGTTCCTGAATCGTGGAGCGAATAGACGGACGGGTGGGTACTATCAGCCCCGCTTTCCAAGATAGCTATCCTGGTGCACCGAATATACACATACCCGGGGTTTAATTTCACTAGGTTAAGAGGAGTTCTATGCAAATGTTCATGAATGTGTGTGTGCAATAAGCCAATCCATCAAACCATAATGCATGCCAAACCACACAGTTTAATGAATATGTTAAAGCAGGGTAAATCAGTCCATTCATCATAAGCAATCGATCCAACCACATTAAAAATTAAATGGGGCCATCACAGAAGCCCAAATCCAGCCTGAATCAAGTCCCGCCAATGTTAGTGCAAATAATCCAAGACATAATATGAAATCAAACCATTAAAACTAAACCATGTGAATACTCCAACCAAATCATATACGAATACAAAAGTCCAATCAAGAGAAAATAAAATAAAAATAATAAATTAAAAATCCTAAAAAAAAGTATAAATTGGCAAAATAAAAGTGAAACATGGTGATAAGTATCTAATAGTTGTACTTTTATGCCTCTTACTATGCATTTTAGTCTATTTAGTTGTGCTTAATTGTATGGATTAATGCATTTTCTGTGTTTTGCAGGTTTGGTGGTG
>JAUPMG010162418.1:0-10776 GCA_031762675.1 Pachysandra terminalis | reverse complement strand
TATGAATCATAAATTCAATAAAAATAATATTAAGAATTAAAACATCATGTCTAGATTACATCAAAGCCTTAGTAATACAAATTAGTTCATAATTGAACTAAGAACAAACATAAAAATAGAAAAATAGAAGAAAAAGGGAAGAATAAACTAATGATGCTCCAACCTCAGCTCCAATGTCTTCTCCCACGTCCAAGCTTCTATTCTCACATTCTCAGCTCTCTTTTTATAGAGATCCAATCAGTTTGAATAAGAATCCTTGAAGAAAAATAGTAACTTTGCCTTCAAACAGGAAACTGCCAGCGTTTCCTCTTGTACCGCGAATTGGACCTTCTAAACGATTTATGTGGCCTAGTTGTAAGTTTCTTTCTTATCTTTCCATAGCCACCCAAATCTCCTGATTTTCATGTTTTTATATTGTGTTATAGCCAAACTACTGGGGACTGTTCAGAAATATTCTGGAAAGTTTCTTTCCAAAATTCAAAATAGAAACTTCCTTTTATGTGGAATGAGACTTCACGAAAATTGCACACAAATCAAGCTAGGATCTTCTAGAAGCCTTGACTGGGTCTTGGTTGGGTTGGGTTGTCTCGGCTTTAATGATTTGAGTCGGGTCGGGTTAGATTTCTGGTTCTTGATCTAAATCGGGTCGGATTCTGTTTCTGGTTTTTGATCTGACCCGCCTGAACTGAACTGTCCTGAGCTTGATTTTCTTTGACCAAGATGGTCTGAACCGTTTGAACCATATGTTGTCCCAAAATATGTCTCTGCATCAATAAATTAGGCAAAATTCAGATAATTAAAATAAAATACAGAGATGAAGGAATTTGGCAATTTCTAAGTAAAATTGGGAATTAAATATGAGAAAAAATCAGATAAGTCGTGAAATTAATGTGATAAAATGTGGTATTTTCATGACTTATCACCGATACACGTGGACAATCCTTGAGGAAGCCATCACAAGCATCCTTTCAACCAAAATTTGGACTTCCAGTGATAAAAATCTTTGGAAGCTATCCATGCACCCATACACACGGATAATCCTTGGGAAGCCATCACGAGAATTCCTCTCATGCCATACACAATCCATCACAAGCTTCCTATTGTGTTATCACATGACAAATAATCATATAATCAATAAACCAAGTCATTTCAGTATTAAATCAATATGAGACCTAAGGTGGGATGATGGCCACAACAACTTTGGACACCAAGTTTGACTCCCCGCAGATAGGCTAGTGCCTTCAGGTCAAAACTTGTTTCCGAAACTCAACAACAACCAATGGACGAAGCCCTTCACCATCCACCCAAAGAATCAACAAAAACTCACCTTACTGTGCAATGTATAGGGTTGTCGGTGGGGTGTTCGGTGGACCGAAACCTGCTGAATTGCAAAATAACTCTAAAAACTAGTCTTTGTCGATAGAGTGGTCGGTGGACCAGTCACGACCCAAACTTAAGGAAATTCTCGTGAGAACCCTTATGTTCGAACCACGACTCTCACCCCAATCGGAATCGGGAGTGGTAATCAATATCAAACCATAATTAACAGAAATTTACTAAACTTCAAAAGAATCTAATTTAAATAAAAATATCCAAAAGAATAACCTACTTATTATATCCATAACAAATAAAAAATTTGGCAGCGGAAAATAAAATAATAAAGTCATATTTAAAGTAAAATCCAAATCCCTACTCCTATACATAATATCTAAACTATGAAGTAAAGCGATAAATTCGGTGGCAAAACTTCACGTAGCAATCACTCCAAGCTTTGTTTTAGTCCAGCATGTTCAGAATATAATATTTCATCTTGCTCTCCATAATCACTATTTTCCTCATCTAAGTTACCTGAAATTGTTTGTCATAAGACGTCAGCTACATTTAGCTCAGTAAATAAAACCAATTAAGTAATAATCTTAACCCGAATTAAGATCCATACCGATATGCAAATATATAACATAAAAAAAAGTATAAACATGACAAATATGCAGATAATGCAATGCATGGTCAGATTATTAATGAATGAATGAATGCTCATGCAAAAGACATATTGATCACCAAGTGTGATCCATGCAAAATATCATGCTGTGCAATATGCATGTTGTTCAGAATTCGAGTTATGTAAGTCCCACACTAGACCAATCAATTACTGAGCAAGAACGTCTTATCGAACCATTCCCCCGCATACACGGCCACTCTCAGTAAGATATTTCATGTGCGCATCATAGTTTTGAGGGATTTCGATCAAGAGGGCATAATTCCCCCACTTATTTGCTGTCAGGGAAATGCAAAAATCCAAGGCGTCCAAAAATAGGACCTAAACCTCAGTGAGCATTACATAAGGCAAATGCCAACAGAATTTCACTCGGCATTAGTTACGTGTATAAAAAAATACGCTGTCTTGATATTAAAAATAGTGGGTATATTGGGGTTGCAAATCCCTCAACCAATAATATCATTCCATCCAAGACTTCCTCACCAAATCATGATCCACTCAATTAGGTCAGAAACTCCATCATAAGTGAAGTCTGATGGTAAGTCAAGTTATGACCAGAATATGATCATCAACCCATAATGGCTTGCTGTGCAATGTGATGTGATGGTGCACATTAGCTGATCAATCATATAAGTGTACAGTTGTGCATTAACTCTAAAATTAGATCGTTATGCCATAAAATATAATTACTCATAATAATAATCAATCAATTCATGATTAATCACAATAACCATAAATCAATCAATTCCAAGATGTTAACATATGGGTAATTATTCATAAATAACCACAAATCATTCTTATATAAGTAAATCAAATATTTAACAACAATTATAACCAATCAAACAACTTAATGCAAACTGGTCTGGGCTGACAGGTGGGCTAACCGGTACGCCGGTTGGCCATCCGGTAGCGTAACCAGGGGCTCAATTAATGCTAAACTATGTGCTACTGCAGCCGGCAGGATGGCCAGCACCCCGGCCGGTCATCCGGCAGGCTAGAAAGTAGGTCTAAAACCAAATAATCATAAGGGATAGCTACCGGCGGGCTGGCCGGCATGCCGGCTAGCCATCCGGCAGGATAATCAGGGGGTCAATTCAATGTTTACAGACGCAAGGGGCCACCGGCAGGCTAACTGGCACGCCGGTAGCCTTCCAGTAGGCTAAACAGTGACTCAAGGTTCCCATGGTGGGAACTGGCAGGGTTTTGGTAGGCTACCGTCATGCCGGTAAGGCTGCTGGGCCTACTAGGTTCAACCGGCAGCCTAGCCGGCACGCCGGCAGGTTGCAGTTGGGCCCAGTTCGGGGGTTTTCACTAGTTTTTGTAATTTTAAATAAGATTTAGCAATTTCACTAAATACAAACTCACATCTATTTTTAGTTCCGAACATAACCCAATAAAAATATTAATCAAATAATTCATAGTTTCATGCTTGGAAGAATTTAAATAGAAAGATCAAGTTTTTACATGAGTTGAATTCAATGAAGTATGTCATATTCTTTGAATATGGCATATCACTTAATTCAAATCAAGATCATACACGAAAGTGAAGTTACTTACCTTGGTTGTTTGCTCGAATTCTTGTTCTTCCTTAATCCAGTTCAAGCTTTGAACAGTCTTCTTCTTCCTTAGCTCCAAATTTCCAACTCAGATTTTCAGAATAATGGTTTGAGCGACCAAACCATGCTCTTAGATAGTTTTTATGAGTTAGAATTAGTGTAGGAATTGTCTCTAATCCTAGCCCTTGATTTTAGATTAATTAATCTACACCCTTGATTTTAAAAATACTAGCAATCCTCGTACAACACAAACTTTATCTAAATCATGTTTTATTTAGACTAGGACTTGTCTAATTCGTACGTTTTATTGTATTTTAATCCTAACCGTTTATTATGTTTAATTGTTCCTGCGAAATTTCAGCCATTAGATTAACTTTGAGGTTATGATTGTGTGTGATGCACAGTAGGTAATCTATTGTGCTCCCACCAATCACAATTGGTCAAAGTCAATTAATTAGCCATTACTAAAAATTTTAAATTGGTCCTCAATTTCTAACTAATTACACATTAAACTTATTACTAATTACGCTAAACTCCCCTAATTGACTTGGGTTATTACAGGACCAAACCCTGCCGAACTCCTCTGTTCATTTTATAGCTGTTCGGTGGGGTCATCGGTGGACCGATGCTTACCGAATAGCTGAAATGGCTTAAAAACACCTCTCTGTTGGTGGACGGGTCGGTCCACCAATGCCTACCGACAATGCCGTATTCTGGGTAATTTCTGTGTTTCTAAAGCTCAACCCCACACATTTAAATCACATGAAAACATATCAACCAAGCATGAATCACACAAAACATGTTCTAGGATAAAAATCATCATATAAACAACATATTAACATGGATCTAATCATGGTTATTATCACATCCAATCAAATCATAAAAATAGAGTATAAACTCAAGGATCGAAGGTTCATAATCGAACTACACCGTCAGCACAACTTACAATGAACACCAACATCAACGGAACCATACGAATCATGCATTCAAGAGATGACTACGATGCGATACGAGAACTATACAAAAAATGGTATTTACCTCTTTGATCTAGGTCGACTCGAAGCTACGAATCTTCCTCTCCCTTTTCTCTTCTTCCTCTTATTCTCTTCTTCTTTTTATCGTCCTCTTTTCCCTTTCTCAGATCTAGACGGCTAGGGTTTTTCTGCCCTAGTCTCTCATATTTTCTCCTTATGCCTCTTTCTAACCCTTGTCCACACTTATGGAAAGAGAAATTGAGAGAATGGAAATTCTCTCTCTCTCTCTTCCCTCCATCACATGCACCCTTCTTTTCTGGCTTGAATTAATTCATGTTAATGTCTTCTCCCTCCACCAAGGTCTCCTCTAATTACACTCTAACCTTCACCAGCTCTTCTACTAACACATAAACCCCCAAGCTTCCTATTCTCATTTTACTTACTAACTAATGCACTAATTAGCTAAGGATCAATTCCCTAATTACAAGAGATTTCCAAACTAACCTTTAACTCCCTAATAAGTCCATAGCTCCATAATGGTTAAGCTTCCCACCATAAACTACACCAAAATTACCAACCTACCCTAATTGATCAATTACATTAATTAAATCGTCTTAATTAATCTTTAACTAATTATTTTCATTAATTACAGGAAAATTACTAATTAATCTCCCGAAAAATGCTCTTTAATTATTTTCATTATTTAACTATTAAATAATCTTACCATTAATTATTATTATAAATTTTTAGGATCCGGGTCTCTATAGTCACGCCCCAAATCTGAGATATTTGATCTCAAGGATTATCAAGGGAATGACCTTCGGATCCAAAACCCTAGATGCGGCCAAACCAATCAAATAACCTGTAGTTCAACAAAGCATACTAAATACAGCGGAAGTCTCATAAAATTTAAACCTTTAACTAGGTCCTATTATTGTAAATCCAACTATAAAATAAAAGATTACAACAATCCTGCCCTCGTGGGGTCAAAACAAAAACAGTAAAATAAGTTCAAAGCAACATATCCATAAATTCTTGAGATCCCATCTAGTTAGGAACCTCCCATCCAAGTGCATCCTTACTCCACTAGTTCACTTGTTTCAACATAGGGGTGAGCTTGGAGGCTCAATAGGAAAAATCCAAATCAATTACAGCAATTATTTCCATAATCATATAATGAGTTATGTTAATTCGTGCAATTCACAGTTTATCATTATATCATGTCATTGTTTTCACATACACACCATCACAATTATAATCATGCTTATCTTAAGAAAATACCATGTACTTATGAAGTCTGTCATAATACACCCAAACACTATCTGAATAGATACCATGTACTCATGAACTCTGTCATTAAACATATCCACATCCAAGGCTACTAACTCTCATGGAACCTTCTAAACAGTAACAGTTCTCCTTTTCAATCATCATACCATTCACACAAAACAATTCAATCATAACCACAATTTATAATATAGCTCAAGCAGCACATCACACATCACCCATAATTTAATCCACAATCACAGTCACACAGCACATCAAGCAATCCATAGTCACACACAAATCAATACAATACATGCAGATGAATGCTATGAGCACACAAATGATGAACAACACACACACACAAACATGAATACAAATGCAATATGAAATATGATGCAGTGCATATGATGATATGGAATGATGCAATGTATGCAAGTGGTGTTAGACCAAGCTTAACCATAATTTCAATCCCACATCTCCTCTAGGAAACTCTTTCCCATGAATGTGCTCAATCCATTTCTTTTAGAGGATTCTGATCCACGGTAGATAATGCCACCCTATTTCCTTTTTGTGGATAATTCCCATGGTAGAAAGCCACCCCTTTTTCCTTTCTCTTTTAGGGGATAATACCAAAGGTAGAAATACCACCCTCTTTCTTTTTGGGGGATAATACCCGTGGTAGAAAAGCCACCCCCACACAATCACACAATGAACTCATCTAGAGTCACTCCCAATACGTTTATTCCAGTGAATGAATCTAGCGTCACTCTCAATACACCACAATTCATATCATACATCACAGTTCATGTAGCATATCACAGTTCATGTTACATATCAAAGTTCATGTCACATGTTACTATTCATAGGCTTCCATAGGACCCACACACACCATATTTCAGCTAACAAGCTTGGACCTTTACTTATCCTAACATCATGCATCATACTTTATAACAATTTATGACACCCTGGAAACCTTATCGAATCTCATAGCATACCTTGGTCATATCATACTGTAAACTGGGATAAGTAGCACTTTATTGCACAAAATCTCACACACACATTTTGCACCTTAATATCACTAAAACCAAGTTATCCTCAGTAGAGGGTGTTTTGTGAAAGAGTCACCAACGGTTGGATTCCTGATTGACGGAAGCCTAAATCAATTAACGACCATACCCTGTTTTTAGAAGAATAACAAAGAGTAAAGCAAAACGACCGTTGAACATAGATCGGGTCAGATTAAGGGAAATAGTAATCAAGTTGTTAGAAATTCGTGAGCACACGTTAGAGCACGTTTTCTAGAGCCTAACCCATTAGAAAATTTCTCCAGTCCATTTTTCGGGAAATGAGCTACTATTTATAGTAGTTAGGAGAAAGATAACGGTGGTAAGAAATCTGTTAGAAATCGTCTAATGGTGTTAAAACGCTGACCAGGGGTAACATGAATTAACTAGCCCTAGTCTCTTAAGTGGATCAATCTAAAGTCGTATTCATAAATTACACATTTGCCATTGAAAACTATGACACCATGTATAATCCAAAAATTGTTTTAGCCTTGGAGTTGTTGGGGCTATCTAGTCTTAGCACTCTTGAGGTTCTCAAACCTTAGTGCTTTAGGGCCTCTTTGGATGGAGGTATGGATGAACTTCTACGTTAATGAGGTTTTCTTTCATGGAGACATATGCTTAACGAGATGTATCTCTTTGGTGAATGTGAAGCGCATTTTATATCAACTGCCCATCGAGGGGATACGGCTTACCACTGTGAATATCAACTATTTGTCGAGGGGATCCGGCTTACCGTTGTGGATATCGACTGCATGTTGAGGGGATCTGGCTTATCGCCGTGGATATCGACTGCCTGTGGAGGGGATCCGGCTTACCGTCGTGGATATCGACTGCATGTTGAGGGGATCTGGCTTATCGCCGTGGATATCGATTGCCCGTTGAGTGGATCCGGCTTGCCGCCGTGGATATCGACTACCCTTCGAGGGAATCCGGCTTGCCTTCATGGATATCGACTGCCCGTCTAGGGGATCCAGCTTGCCGCTGTGGATATCGACTGCCCCTCGAGGGGATCCAACTTACCACCATGGATATCGACTGCCGTCATGGGGATCCGGCTTACCATCGTGGATAACGACTGCCGGTCGAGGGGATCCGGCTTACCACCATGGATATCGACTGCCCGACGAGGGGATTCGGCTTACCGCTGTGGATATTGACTACCCGTCGAGGGGATCCAATTTACCGTCATGGATATCAACTACCCGTCAAGAGGATCTGGCTTACCACCGTGGATATCGACTACCCGTCGAGGGGATCCGGCTTACCGCTGTGGAAATCGATCAAGTAGCATTATGGTTCATGTGATTTTTGAGGAGTATCTTTGTAGTACCATCTTAGTGACGTAGTGTTATTTGTGGCATTGTTTTATGGTAAATGAAGTACTTGTAACATCAACTTGGCAGGGCGATCATTCCATGGCGTCAGCTTAAGGAGTTAATCTTTCTTGATTTGAATTTGATGAGGGGCGTCAACTTTGCGGGTTGATCCCCCTATGGTACCACCGGAGACGAGGGGCGTCAACCTTGCAAGTTGATCCCCCGCGAAAATACTTGGAGCCAGGGGCATCAACTTTACAAGCTGATCCCCCGCGATATCACTTGGAGCCAGGGGCGTCAACTTTACAAGTTGATCCCCCCGCGGTACCACTTGGAGCCAGGGGCATCAACTTTGTAAGTTGATCCCCCTGCGGTACCACTTGGAGCCATGGCATCAACTTTGTAAGTTGATCCCCCGCGGTACCACTTGGAGCTAGGGGCGTCAACTTTACAAGTTGATCCCCCCGCGGTACCACTTGGAGCCAGGGCATCAACTTTGTAATTTTATCCCCTGCAGTACCATTTGAAACCAGAGGCATCGTCTTTGTAAGTTGATCCCCCGCGGTACCACTTGGAGCCAGGGGTGTAAACTTTACAAGTTAATCCCCCCGCGCTACCACTTGGAGCCAGGGGTGTCAACTTTACAAGTTGATCCCCTACGGTACCACTTGGAGCCAGGAGCGTCAACTTTACAAGTTAATCCCCCGCGGCGCTATCTCAATAGGGGATGAAGGGTAAAATATCGACACATGTCGATTTTTCCTTAGGTCATTTGCCTATGACATTTTCCATATCTACATTTATGTCCCCCTGTCCGTGACGATAAATCAGAGTTTATTGACGTGGGCATAATCAAAATTTAAAGAATTTTTTTTAAGGGTATGTATATATAAGGGGTTAATGGAGCATGGAGACCCACCATGTCTCTCCTTCCAAAATTCGGTGGGTTGAGTAAGTGATGTAGAGAAGATTTTTTCTTTGTGGAGGGAAAGGAAGAAAACTCCCTTTACTCATTCAAGTATACTCGAATCCATTTTTTTTACTCATTAAGTCTTGAGACGGTGGGGCATGGAGTCGTCTCCTGTGTTCAAACGTTCAACGAGTTGAGATTATTTCCTAGCATCAACGCTTTAAGAGTGACCCGTGCTAAATTACTTGGCGGGCCAACGGTTTATCTTCACAAGAGGTCTTAGGAGGAGCAAAAGAAATAGGAACATCTTCTTTGCTCAAACACTTGGTGGTCCAAGGTGTGAAAAAAAATATTACACAAGTTATTGGGGGAAAAGGGTGAAAACATCATCCACACTTAAGCGTTAATCCGAACGTGTTGGAAAAGAATTTGGGTGATAGAAATCGAGAGAACATTCTCCGCGTTCCAACCGTTGGCCGAATTGTGTCAGGAAGTTTCTTGGGGCAGAAGAAGTTGGGCAACGTTCTCCACGCTCCAACACTAGCCCAATCATGTTAGGGGAGTATCTCAATTGGTTTCTCGCTGGAATAAAGATACTCACACCTTCATAGCTTCTTGGGGAGAAATTTCTTCTTCTCTAGAGGGCGTTCAAGTGTTCTATGGCTTGGACATAGTTGGGTGGGGATTCAGACCCGGTGAATATCTATCTTGGTGATGACGAGTTGAAGATTGTCAACAACTTGGTGAAGGCGCAAGGTTTGGTGAGTTATTCTTCCATTTATTCCGCCCGCTCATGTCAATCAGAAAAGGGGTTCCGTGCCTCTTTTAGTAGTTGGATCCGGTATTTCTTTAAGGATGTGAAGCCTTTAAAGAATGTTGGTGACGTTACGGAGGAGACCATCGGTAAGGGATATGATTCTCCCTATATGTTTGAAGCCCTCATCGCATTATTTCTTTCAAGATATGTTTTCGAAGGTCTTCCTCATGACAAGGTTCAGACCTCAATTTTTCTATGGCGGTGCTCATGGCACAAGGCTCATGCTTCCTTTTGACGGTGATGTTCTTAGGCACTCTTTACTACCAGCTAGATTTGTTGGTTGATGATCTCGCCACTTCATGTGGTAGGTACGAAGTTGAGACTTTTGTTCATGCTCCTTTCTTAAAACGTTTCATACTGGAGCACTTTAGGAACTACGGTTCCCCTCCACGCACACTCCCTAAGGATGGAGAAAATCACACTCGCGTTGCGTTGTGGGAGCACGCTCATACCATTTCCCTGAGTGCGACCAGTGGGGTATTGACATTCCGCTTCGTTGAGCAAGGCGAATTTTGACAAGTGTTCCAACGTACCATCCACATTTATTGCTTACACCATGAATATACTTCCAGGTTATCTTCCAGTGCAAGTAGAGCGGGATGAGGTTATGTCGTCAAGTCTTACAACCCCAACGTTTCGTTTGTCAATTTGGATTTATGCAAACCCCACCTTCAACAATAACACCCGAAGTTGTTGTATATGAGCCAGGACTCGTTTACACTAGGAGAGGCTTTTGCGAGTTATTTTATCACGTCCCGACCCGAAAATTTAAAATTTTCCAGATCCAGATGCGACCCTCACCCCATATCACTATGGAGGTGGATATACATGGTAAAACATAAGCGGAAGTTCAATAATTGTTCTAGTAAGATAT
>JAUPMG010162397.1:0-10777 GCA_031762675.1 Pachysandra terminalis | reverse complement strand
ATCACCCTCTGCGAACTCAAGGTCTCTCCTCCTCCTATCCGCATAACTCTTCTGTCTGCTCTGTGCTGTCCTCAGTCTCTCCCTGATCATTTTTACCTTGGCAGTCGTCACTTGAACAAGCTCCGGCCCTAGGCGGCAGAAACGATAGGTGGACTAGAGTGGATGTCACGACCCGAATTCTAAAGCAACACTTATACGCACGTGAGCATAACTTTAGGATTCCAGTCAGACTCTCACTGTCCGATCCTCCAACTCAATCACCAAAAAGAGGGTGAAAACCACATTCATCACAGAAAAATCCATAAATATAAATAGGATCCACAGCGGAAGCTAACATCAATATAACATAAATAAATCGATGCCTCTAAGTGGGCCTCACATCTAACCATAAACTGAGCAATACAAAATACAACTAATCATGCACAGAGTCCAGTACTCCCTCTCGAACACTCTCAAGCTCTCTTGCAACATACCTCCTAAAATATAAAATAAATAAAAGATCTAACTACGACTGCGGCATCAAGAGTCCACCTCAGCAATCCTGGCTGAAGTCCTGGTCATACCTCTCATGCTCACCGGAAATGTTAGGAGCCAAAGAAGGCTTGATCTACGCACTCAGCAAGTGCAATGTACAAATGCAGTGTAATTAATCAGGATAACCATGAGTATGCATGCGATGCCATGATCAAGGCAGGGTCTATTCATTTCATGCAATGTCATGAAAGTATACATGTTTAGACCAAACACGATGGCCTCAGCAAACACGTGAAATGCATATGTATGTTATTATCCTTGTGTTGTTTAATGTCTCACGCTTGATCCGGAACTGCAACACCGTGTATCACAATCATGGACACATGGCCCCTTTCGGGCTAAGGATGCCTCGCCGATTCTGTGTGTACAACACATCTTTAGGGAGTCACAACCCATAGGGAGTCATGCCCCACCTCTATTTTTTATCATGGAAACAAATTCCAGGGTTAACCAAGTTATCCCCCGTGTACATCATACACACACACAACCAATCGGTTGATCATCCATATATATATTTGTCTAAGATATATATATACATATACAGGTATCCTTGGGTTCTTGGGGTTTCAAATCCCTCACCCTTAAATCATATCTGATTTAATCATAAGTCCCTCTTTGGGACACGAGATCTTTGTCTCCCATTTAACACTTCACCAAGAAGTCCAAGAATCCTCACGTTACCCTGTGGTCCTTCATGAAGGACCCAATGTGGTCTGGGGTCCAAGTCCTCACAAGGACTAATCATGCATGCATGTCCATTATATGAATGAAATTAGCAAGCGACTATATGATATGCAACATAGTATCAAGTTGAGAAACATCACTCAATCTAGATATGTTGAATCACAAAACACCTACATATTCAAGAATTGATGATAGAATAGCAAGAATGGCATTCTATATGATCGCATCAATCTAAATACACAGTCAGTCATTACTTAACCATACATGGTACACTACGGGTCATGCATAGAAGTAAGAGGTTCTAGTTTCTTTCCACCAGTCCGTTCGCATCGTCAAGTCCATGTAATATTCTCATGCATGATTATGTTTAACATCAACAATGTGAAACAAAATCTCAAACAATATGGCACAGCCATGGGCAAGTCCGGGTATCAACCCCTTCCAAAAACTCCCATATTGTGGCTCAAACATCCACTGTAAGCGGGTCTCGTCGGTGGACCGACGTACCCACTGATAGGGTCTAATAGGGTCTTATCGGTGGGTGCTGTCAGTGCCACCAACCACCCACCGACCGATCGTCGGTTCCATTTTTCAATCATTGTCGATAGGATCGTCGGTGGACCGACGACCCACCAACCAAGGTGAAAAAGGGTCTCATTGGTGGGTGTTGTCGGTACCACCGACCAAGCTCTATTCCAGTTTACAATTTCCGTCGGTGGGTCCCGTCGGTGCCACCGACCAATCAAGGTAAAAGTTCACATTCATCGGCGGGTCTGTCAGTGGCATTGACGCCCGTCGGCGGGTGTTGTCGGTGCCACCGACGACCCACCGACCAATGTCCAATGTCCAACTCCACTACCTTCGGTGGGTCCGTCGGTACCACCGACGCCGTCGGTACGTGCCGTCAATGAACCGACCACCCACCAACCAACACACCAAGACTACAAGTTACTATTGGCTAGTTGTCGGTGGATCAACTTACCAACCGACAGGGTCGCACTGCACCAAATTACGTCGGTGGGTCTCATCGGTGCACCGACGCACCCATCGACGGGCGTGATTTCGGGGTTTGTGCCCCAATTCGCCCCATCACTTGGGTTTTCGAATCTCTCTACCTAGGTTTGCATTTTTAGGGCAAATTAAGTCAAAAGGGGTTTAATCATAGGGGAAGGACTACAATAAAAATAATCAAACAACATTTAATGAATCACACAAGAATTCTCAAGAAAACACCAAGAACACAAATCTGAGACAATAAATTTATCCTATAACATATAATATCAACATTTAACATTCCACTAAATTATCATAGCATAAATTGATGTTTATGAACACACACATATCCACAAACATTCATGAATTCATTTATATGCAATGAATCAAAGAAATCCAAGAAAATTCATAACAACTGTACACAATACACTTACTTGATCAGCAATCTTCTCTCTTGGACGAAAATCTGGTGAGCACAAGAATCCTCCAGCCTGATCTTTTTCTCTCTTCTCTTCCTTGAGCTCTCTTTCTTCTCTTCTCAGCCAAAATCTCAAGAGAATGAGGCTAGGGTTTGAAGACTTCGTCGTTGAACCCTTCCTCAAAACCTTAGTGGGTCTAGACCCTTCATTTGCCTTTGGATGGGAGAACAGATCTCAACCATCCAAGCTCATTAAAGGAGCAAGGCTATGGTGTGAGTCAGAAAACACTACAAGGGTGCATCAAAAGAGTTTATCACACTAATTGACCAACAACCACAAGAAATAAGGAAAATTATCGAAACACCCGAAAGAAGAAAAGAAATTTTTTGGGGCGTTACAACCTACCCACCTAAAAAGGATTTCATCCTCAAAATCAACACGCAGGGTTCTCACCCAAACTAGGTCGATGGAAGATTCCTCTTCCTTCCTAGGTGGCAAACTCGGAACGTATTCCCAAACTGACGCACAACAAGAATGGTCTCGAAACCAAGCTTCCTTCCGCGGACCACAAGTCGAGTACGATCAGCTGATCAGACACACCTGATCGAAGCCCCTTGACTCTAACAGGTAGTCGTCCAGGAATAGCAGTGGTCACAGCACTACTAAAGCAACAGACAAGACGCGGTATGCTACTACCTAGTCTATACCTTGAAAAACATCACACCTACTCACATGCAACACAATAGGTCTGACGGGGTCTCAGTCTCTCCCGAGGAAATAGGACAAGACTTACACACCCTACACCAATAAGTGGGTCCTCTACAGTTAATCTAGGACTCCAAGCAAATAACTTCAAACTAAACAAACACACTAAAACACGCAATGTGAATGAGTGCAATGTGCTAGTGTCAGGAAGGCAGAAGTAAAAGAGGCGAAAAGGAGTGGTACGGTACCTTTCGTCTCGTCTCCCTGTGGCTCAGGCTCCCATGCCTCGTCTTCATAGGGTAGAACCAGTGGTGCAACGGCATGCAACTGGTCGAGAGGGGGATGAAGATCCTGCTATCTGGTCGCCTTGATCCTAAGTGGTGCTCGGCATGTGTTCTGAAGATGTCCCAGTTGTCTACAGTTGTAACAGATCTTGTAACAAAAGGGATTCGAATGTGAGGGCTAGTGTTGTTACTCTGGTGTTCTGCTCCTCTTGTTCTTCTGCTCCTTGCTCTCCTTCATGGATGCTCGCCTCGCGTGATACTCTCCTTCCTCTCTTTCCTCTCTTGTTGCATCTGCTCTAGGGTCTTCATGTATTCCATATTGATCTTCTCCAATTTATGTGTGGTGTTCACCACGTCGCCGCAACTTGTGAACTCCCGAACCGCTAGCTTAGCCTTGACGTTCCTCTATAATCCATTCTCGAAAAGGTGTACTCTCTTCTCTTCTGTGTCCTCCGCATACGGGGCAAACTGAGACAGCTCTGCAAACTTGACCTCGTACTCCGCTACTGACATGGTCCCTTGCTCGATTGGTATAAATTCCACCTCCTTCTCTTTCCTCACGTTCCTTGGAAAGTTATTTTCCAAGAACACAACTTGAATGTCTCCCAATAGATCTCTTCTTTTTTCAACATTGCCGAAGAAGTCTTCCACCATTAATGAGCCTCGCCCTCTAGTGTGAAGACAGCCGACCTCACTCGGTCTCCATCCTCGCACTCCAAAGCCTCAAAGATATGCTTCAACTGATCTAGCCACTCTAGTGCCTCTGATGGTTCCGTGGTGCGCTTAAACACCGCGGGTCCCATCCTCCTGAACCTCTCCAATAGCTTGTCTGATGGGTTCTCTACCAGTGGAACCACATGCTGGTACTGCCTTTGCCTCAAAAGATCTGCCATGACCTCCAGGGCTTGGTACACTCGTGACAAATTAGGGTCCCGCTCTCCTTGGCCATTCGATGAATCCGCTCCAACTGCACCACCTCTCCTTCACCCCGCCATACTGAAATCACATGGCAAGGGTAAGAAGACAACTCAAGAATCACTCCATCAACCAATCTCAATCACTATGTGTAAAGAGGTAAACCCATCAAAATGCACGTCTAACATCCACGATCTCTACATGATCTATACCAATACTCCACACGACAACAATCCACATCTCAGTTCTACTCACACTCCAATTCTACACTCTAACTAAGGATCCTATGCTCTGATACCACTATGTCACGACCCGAATTCTAAAGCATGACTCATACGCACATGAGCATAACTCTAGGATTCCAAGTCTGACTCTCACCCTCCGATCTTCCAACTCAATCACCAAAGAGATGCTGGAAAACACAATCATCACAGAGAAATCCATAAATATAAATAGGATCCACAGCGGAAGCTAACATCAATATAACATAAATAAATCGATGCCTCTAAGTAGGCCTCACATCTAACCATAAATTGAGCAATACAAAATACAAATAATCATGCACAGAGTCAGTACTCCCTCTCGAACACTCTCAAGCTCTCTCGCAACATACCTCCCAAAATGTAAAATAAACAAAAGATCTAATTACACCTGCGGCCTCAAGAGTCCACCTCAGCAATCCTGGCTGAAGTCCTGGTCATACCTCTTGTGCTCACCTGAAATGTTAGGAGCCGAAGAAGGCTTGAGCTATGCGCTCAGCAAGTGCAATGTACAGATGTAGTGTAATTAATCAGGATAACCATGAGTATGCATGGGATGCCATGATCAATGCAGGGTTTATTCATTTCATGCAATGTCATGAAAGTATACATGTATAGACCAAACACGATGGCCTCAGCAAACACGTGAAATGCACATGTATGTTATTATCCTAGTGTTGTTTAATGTCTCACGCTTGATCCGGAACTGCAACACCGTGTATCGCAATCATGGATACATGGCCCCTTTCGGGCTAAGGATGCCTCGCCGATTCTATCCGTACAACATAGTTTTATGGAGTCACAACCCATGGGGAGTCATGCCCCACCTTTATTTTTATCATGGGAACGAATTCCGGGGCTAACCAAGATATCCTCCGCGTACATCATACACAAACACACAAACAATTGGTTCTCCTCCATTTATATATATATATATATATCTGTGTGTGTGTGTGTGTGTGTGTGTTTGTAAAAGATATATATATATATATATATACAGGTATCCATGGGATCTTGGGGTTGCAAATCCCTCACCCTCAAATCATATATGATTTGGTCAATAATAGTCCCTCTTTGGGACACCAGAGATCTATGTCTCTCATTTGACACTTCACCAAGAAGTCCAAGTATCCTTACATTAACCTATGGTCCTTCATAAAGGATCCAAGGTGGTCTGGGTCCAAGTCCTCTCAAGGACTGGTCATGCATGCATGTCCATTATGTGATTGACATTAACACGCAACTACATGATATGCAACATAATATCAAGTGCAGATTATCACTCAATCTAGATATGCCGAATCATAACATTCACGTATTCAAGAACTGAAGATAGAATACCAGAAATGGCATTATATGTGATCACATCATTCTAACGCACAGTCAATCATCAACTACCCATACATGAAACGCTACGGGTCATGCATAGAAGTAAAGGTTCTACTTTCATTCCACCAGTCGACACACGTCATCAAGTCCAAATAACAACAAGCATGATTATGTCAACATCAACAACTTACACTTCACACAAGTTATAGTGTGAAACAAAATTTCAACAATACAGCCTAACAATAGGAAGGTCCGGGTATGTAGTGACCCGAACCCAACTTGATTAATTATAAATGAAATTAATTAATTTACTAATTATACAGTGGGACTTAATGAAAGACCCAAAGTAGTATTGGACTAAATAACAATTACTAGAAACTAAAGGACAACTATTTGATTAATTAAGAATTAATAATTGGGATGGACTGCAAATTCATATGGGCCAGAACTGAAGTAGACGAATTGGGCCCAAAACCTAATGAAAGTCCAATAGGACTTAGACAAATATTAAATATTAAAATAAGGAGGTAGTAACCAAACACAACTAATTATCTGCAGTTTAAAATTCAAATTAAGATATTTAAATACAAACAAACCAATAGGGATACAGTTTTAGTGGGCTAAGTAAGTGGGAGAGAGAGAGAGAGAGAGAGAGAGAGAGAGAATCTGTCTCTAGCCTTTGACGTCCAAACAAAGGAGAGAGAGAGAGAGAGAGAGAGAGAGAGAGAGAGAGAGAGAGAGAGGAGAAGAAAAGAGAAGAGAGATATGATAGAGTGGAAGAGAATCAACAACCTTGGGAAGAAGCCCAAGAAGAACAAGCAAAAGAAAGAGAGTGAAGAGGAAGAGGAAGTAGGATATGACGATTATGAAGAAATTGATGATGATTCGATGATTGGCACGAGGAAGGAGACAAAGGCAAAAGAACCCGGATGGGACAGCACCTGAAAAGACAGGAAAAACTGGAAGAGGGTAGATATTACTATTGATCTAGATGAGTTAGAGACTTTCTTTGATTTTATGGTGATCATGTTCATGAATCTTAACAATGCTATAGTTATTAGTTGGTGTGTATGATCTACGAATTTGGGCAGGATATTATGAATGATTGAGTGTTTACTTGATAAAGTATGCTTCGATTTAGATTTATTGCAATGATGATGATCATATAAGTTCTTAGAAATTATTATGATTTTTCTGAAATTAACTCATGTGTGATGATTGATTTGTGTAAAGATCAATATGTGTAGTTTATTCTTGATTAGATTAAGTTAGAATAATTGTATGATATATTTGGAGATTGATAATGGAAGTTTATAAGTTAAAAAATGCAATCTTGAGACCTTGGGCAAGAAACCCTAGGAAGCAAATTGAATCTGGGTTGATTTCTACGTTTGCTATGTACCTCGGTACATACCGAGACATCTACCGAATGATTCGGTAGGTCATTCGGTGCATACCGAAACACCTACCAAGAGGTGGCAAACTCTCGGGAACATCTACCGACACTCAGTACATACCGAGGCATCAACCGAGGCTTTCGGTGGGACCTTCGGTACATACCAAAGCGCCTACTGAGAACCATCAAACTCTCAGGAACATCTACCAACGTTTAGTACATAAAGAACCGTCGACCAAAGCTTTCGGTAGGACCTTCGGTACGTACCGAACACCTACTGAAGCTGAATAAGCTTCCAATTTTATGGAATGATTCTTATATGTGTTGTGCACATGCCTATGAGGTTGGTTTGTGCAAAAGTTGTGGATATGGTCGAATGTTTAAAAGTGCACAATGAGGTTCAAAATTCAGGAAAATGGAATAGTCTTGAATGAGATCTAAGGTAATTTTGACTTTAATGAATTGGACATGTATATTGGACTACATGATAGGATTAGAATGGTTAGTAATGATTGTATAGGATATTGTGTGATTTGAATGGTGCCTGAAGTATTCACTGATCAGGGTTGTGTTTGGTCTTATGACATTGTTTATTAGGAGTAATACTGATGTATCCATTACTTGTATGTAATTGATTGTAACATTGTTTGTTATGCATGATGCTGGGAGCATCCATGATATGATTGAGAGTGGTTCTGGGAGCATCCAATGATAGTCAATGGGATTGACCATGATCTGTGATTGGAGCATTATTCCGTGGGTGCAAGTTCCTTAAATAATGGTCACTAGTTCTGCGATTGGAACATTATTCCGTGGGTGCAAGTCCCTTAAATAATCATCACTGGTTCTGTGATTGGAGTATTATTCCATGGGTGCGAGTCCCTAAAATATTGGTCATTGGAGCATTATTCTGTGGGTGCAAGTCCCTTAAATAATGGTCACTGAAGCATTATTCTATGGGTGCAAGTCCATAAAATAGTGGTCAATGGATTGAATGATTGTGTTGGGCTATGTCTAACAAGCCATTGCATTGCATCATTTGCTGCATTCATTGTGCATAATTGCATCATATCATACTCATCCCATTGCACTTGATTGTCTTGATTGTGTTTGTGCATGTGTTACATTGAGGATTGGTTGTGTTATGACATGGTGGGACCATGTGGATATAGTATGTGGTAGCATGGAGGAACCATGTGAACATACGGTGTGATAGCATGGTAGGACCATGTGATCATTGTGAACATAGTGGGACTATGTGATTGATATGATATTTGTATGTTCGTATTACATGGTGAGACCATGTGTATGTGTTTATATTGTATAGTGGGGCTATGCAATGTTTATTTAATATGGTGGGACCATGTGATTGTTGTTATGAATGTAGCAGGACTATGTATTTATTATATTTTACTTGTGTGTTGTTTTACTTGTGTGTTGTATACATGGTGGGACCATGTGAATGTTTGTTTGTATAACATCGTGGGACTACGTATTTGCATGTATTTCATGGTGGGACCATGTAGATAGATGTTTGGTTAAACATAGGACTATGTTGTTGTTATGATATACGTGATGGGATCATGTAGGATATGTTTGGGTTCATAGTGAGACTATGAGGTTTGGGTTTAATGCATGATGGGATCATGTGTGCCCTATGATTTATCATGGTGGGACAATGTGAACAATTAAAATGATATGATTTGACTTCTTGTTTGGTTCTCAGAATGAATTGAGATTATCATGGTACATGCTATATATTTACTAAATATGTGAGATTTAGTATGATGATGAGCATGCTAATACATTTGACTGTGATATTACTTGTTGAATGAACTTGCATGAATTAACTGTGTTGTTATGTATGCATGAAGATAATCATTGTAACTTCATTGAATTTCTCTACGAAGCTTTGGCTGATACTTTTGTTGAAACAAGTAATCAACTCGGTTAACCTGCATGCATGGAGAGGAGATTTCCTTTCTGTTTCAGATACTTGATGGATGATTCTTAGTTTTTATGAACTTTGTTTTGACCCCACATGGACATGAAATTTTAATAACTTAGATTTATTTGGATAATTCTAACTTGTTGGTTTGGATGAGACTACGGTTTTAATTTATACAGACTTTCCATTGTTTATGGTTTAAACTTTGAATAACCATGACTATGGTTATGAATGGTAATTGATTATCCGCATCCACGTGGTGGATCCGAAGGTCATTCCTCATAAATCCTCAAGATCCTATATCTCGAATTTGGGGGCGCGACAGGGTATCAACCCCATTTCCAAAATCCCCATAGTACTGCTTAATCATCCACTGTCGGCGGGTCCCTTCAGTGGACCGACGTACTCACCAAGAGGGTCTAAAGGCTCTCCTCGGTGGGTGCCGTCGGTCCAACCGACCAAGGTCAAAAGGTCTCCTCGGTGGGTGCCGTCGGTTCCACCGACCACCTACCGACCAAGCACTAAGACCAAACCTAATTCTCCGTCGGCGGGTCCGTCGGTAGACCGATGTACCACCGATCAAAATCTAAAAAGTGTCTTTGGTGGGTGCCGTCGGTACCACCGACCACCCAACTACATTCCCGTTGGTGGGTCCCGTCAGTGCCACCGACGACCCACCGACCAAATCAAGGGGTAATTTCTCACTCATCGGCAAGTCCGTCGGTGTCGCTAACAAAACCACTGACGCCGTCGGCGGGTGTCATCGGTGCCACTGACCACCCACCGACCAAGGTCCAAGGCCTAAGGTCATTACTGTCGGTGGGTCCGTTGGTTCCACCAACGCCGTCGGTCTGGTCCGTCGGTACCACCGACGAATCCATTGATGCCGTCGGTAGGTGCCGTCGGTAGACCGACCACCCACTGACCAACACACTATGACTACAAGTTACTGTCGGCGGGGGTAGTCGGTGCATCAACGCACCCACCGAAGAGAGCGATTTCGGGGTTTTTGGCCCAGATCGCCCCCATCACTTAGGTATTTGAATTCTCTCCACCTAGGTTAACATTTTTTGGGTTAATTTAGGTCTAAATAGGAGTTAATCACAAGGAAAACATTACCATCATATCAATCGAACAAACATTCATTAAATTACACAAGTAATCTAAGAATTCACCAAGAACATGATATGAGACTACACTTTAACCTAGAACATGTATTATCATTATTAAACTACCAACATGATTATCATACATGTGTTTGATGCTCATGAACACAGAAACATCAACAAACACACACAAGAATCCATTGA
>JAUPMG010162386.1:0-10777 GCA_031762675.1 Pachysandra terminalis | reverse complement strand
AAGAGATATTCCAATTTACGATGTTTCAGGTTTGCAAATCACACCCTTCTGCCTATGATGATCTTTGACAGTCACACATGATTTTTTCTACTTGGTTTGAAGTTCTCCATGAAACCCTTTTTTTTTTTTTGGGATCGATTGAAGTGTATAGTAGTAAGTACAAAGAAAAGTAAGGCCCAAATGTAAACCGAGTATATACATAGACCAGAAAAGCAATGCTTGCTAACCCATCGTAAATAATTACAGATTGCCAAACCCCCTTTAATATCTACAAAATCAGAGTTAGAAACTCCCAAGGATTCCCCCTAGAAGGAAACCCAGTGAAGCAAGGTTAAAAGAATGTGAGAAGTCAAAACCCACTCCGGGTTGCTCAGTTGGTAAGGGTGAATAGCGGATTGTGTAGGTTAGGTGCACGGTTTCAGTCTCAAGTTTGATTCTCCAGCTGGGCAGGTTTGGATTTAAGTGGGAGGTCGTGGCGGTGGGTTGCTGCACAAGCCTCCTACTTGGGATTAGTCGAGCCTAAGGCCAAGACATCCAAGTTATCAAAAAAAAGAGAAAAAAAAAAAGAATGTGAGAAGTCAAAGCTTCAAGAATCCTCTCCACCCGTTCGAAAATCCTTTTATTCCTGCCTGTCTTCCAAATTGACCAGCAGATGGCTGAAGGATACAACTCAAAAAAAAAAAAAAAAAATTACCTTTCTTCTTCCCCTGCACCTTCCCCAAGCATCTAGCACATCCTTCAAACAAACACAAGATCTCTTTAAGAAAGTAGCCCAAACAATTGAAGCCTTTCTGCAGCGAATGAGAAGGTGATCTACAGATTCCTCCTCACACATCACTTATCTATTAGTTAAGACTCAAGTTCTGCTTCTTAAATGATCTATAGTGTGGATCTTGTCTAGAGTAGCAGTACACATTGAGAAAGCTACCTTTGATGGGACTGGGGCCTTCTTGATCAATTTAGAGGTGCTAAAATTCTGCTCGCCGTGGAAGAAGGAATGAAGAATAGAACTAACTGTGTACTTCCCACCCCTACCCCACATCCCCTTCCTCTCTTCTTTTCCCATCTCCATTTTTAATCGATTGCAGTAGGGAGAGGAGGGAAGTCTTTGAATCTGTTTCCCAATCAAACAACATTCTTCTTAATGGTATTTGCCAGCTAATATGATCCTCATATCTGCTCACAACATATGAGCCCCATCCATTGCTATTGAGAATATTTCATTGAAAGCCCCATTTCATTCGGCTCTCCTCAGACCAAACATCCTCTAAAACATGACCGTGGTCGCAGTCTTCACAATCTTCAGACATCGAATCAGCCATTTGAGATATGACATTTCCAAAGACCCACACTATGAGATCCCCTACAAATAGTGGGCACGTACTCCCATAATTTGCAACTATGATCTTCCTCCATAAGCTCTCTCTTCTCTCCAAATCTTAACCGTTTACCCAACAGTGCATCCAATGATCTCAATACAACTGTCCAAATCCCCTTTTATTCTGTGGTTTACACACCAACTTCCAGTTAATAAGGTGGAATTTATTTTCCCCTTCCAACCACACCAAATAAAGTCACATTTGAGCCTCTCAATACATTCTGCCACTGATATGGGACTTGGAGAATAGAGAGGAGATATGTAGGAAAGTTCGCTAACGAGCTTTTGGTAAGGGTCAACTTCTCCCCTTTAGAAAGCTACTTGCTCTTCCAAGTAGTTAACTTCCTCTTCATTCATTCCAATATAGGGTTCTACACAGAAATGGTCTTGTAGCTCCTAAAAGTATGCTCAAGTGGGTAGTGGGTAGGACCTCTATCCTACATCCTAAATTCTGACCTAGCAAGTCCAAACTACTCACCTCTCCAACCCCAAAAAGGTTCACTTTTGCCATGGTTGATCTTCAGCTTGAACCCCACCTCAAAACAAATCAGGGTAGTACACCTCAAAATTTTAGGCTGTGGGTAAGATGCTCCACAAAAGACGAGTGCATCATCAAGAAATTGGAGGTGTGCTATGAAGAGCCTCCCCTTCCGGATGCAAAATCTTCAATGAGATTACGACTCACTGTTCTTTAGATCACTCTAATAAGGGCCTCCGCCACAATAATAGATAAGAAGGGAGATAAAGGGCTCCTTGTTGAAGGCCTCTAGATAATTCAAAAATTCCATCCTACACGCCATTAATCAACTCCGAGATTGAAATTGATGAGATATAGAATCTCATCCAACTCATCCACTTGGACCTCTTCCTATGCTCATAAAGCAACAACCTTTTGTTTACATGATCATACGCCTTTTCCATGTCAAGCTTAGAGACCCGACCCTTCTCCCTTAATCCTTGTAATCAACACTCCATTCAATATTTGTTTTCCTCCAACAAATGCTCTCTAGATTTTGAAAATGATCTTATGAACCACCATCTTCAACCTATTCGCTAGGATATTAGATACAACTTTATAAGAACTTCACACCAAGCTGATAGGTCTATAATCCTTATAACTTCTCTTTCCCCTCCCCCTTTTGAAATAAGAGAAATTAACGCTTCTCTCAAAGACAGCCTTCTCAAAAAAGAACTTCACTGCCAATATAAGATCCTCTCTTACAACATTCCAACATTTCTAGTAGAAAGCTAAAGAAAATTCATCTGAACCCGGGGGCCTTATCCCCATTACATTCGGCAAATCACCCCAAGGACCTCTTACTTTGTTTCCTATCTTTCCAGTCAATCTCTGTCCTTATCTAAGATCTGGTGAAATAACAGTTCATCCAAGAGTGGTCTATAGTCAACGCTTTCCATGTAAAGATTCGTATAACACTCTTCCACAGCTTTCTTGATTCTATTTTCTTCCACCTCTAGCCTACTAATATTATTCACCCTATTGTGAGCATTAGCCATTTTGTAAAACAATTTTGTATTTTTATCCCCAAGCTTTAGTCAAATCTCTCTTAGACTTATAGAGCTAGTTTATCTCCTTAGGTCTAGCCATAACCTTTGAACGCCCCCCCGCCCCTGAAGTTTTCCTTTTCAATCCACTCTGCACGCAGGTCTCCACTCCTTAACCCAACTGCTTTTCTAACACATCAGCCAACATCTTATCCACCCTATAAAACTGCCCTTTGTTACTTTAATACTCTTTTTTATTTATTTTTGGGAACCTTGACGATACGTGGAAAACTTTATTGATGAATTGCAAGAAAAAATTACTAAGGTATCGGGGTAGGCACGTAGCCTAGCCTCAAGTGGAAAAAAGAGAGTACAATTTTATCAACGATGTACTCATAACAGAGAAATTACAAATAAAGATCCTATCGCCTAACATAAGGAAGACCTGCCTTCTCCAATCGAATAATGGCACGAACCTCGATAGGAAGAGAACTAAATTGTAGATGGCGAACCTCATAAAGTGAAGCGCCTTCCTTGGACAACACATCAGTAACTGAGTTGACCTCTCTAAATACATGAGCAACCAAGTATTGCAACGAAATGAGTAGATGCTTAATTCTGGTCCACCAAAAGAAATAATTCTCAGGAGGATCAGAATCATTTATAATCCAATCGACCAATAGTCTTGAATCAGATTCAATCTCCACATAATGGAAACCTAGATTAAGGCAAAGCAGAAGACTATCCAATAACGCACGAACTTCCGCCATATTATTGGTACAAGACCCATAATGACAGGAAAAGACAGCAAGAAAGGAACCTGAAGAAGACCTAATAATGCCACCCCCACCACCAGAGCCAGGGTTATTGACACAAGCACCATCCACATTCAATTTAACCCAACTAGGCCTTGGCCAAAATCACCTGATAATCTTAGGCCTTTTAGGTCTAATGACGCAAACATTAATATCCAAGGATGCCAACATAATACAGTCAGAACTCGAGGCCATTCCCTTCGAACGGAAGAGAAAGTTGAATTCTATTAACAATTGCAGATCTTTTTGATGACAAACGCCGAGTCATGACTACAGCTTCGAATCTTCTAAGATTCCGCTCCAACCACAACTCCCATAAGATGACACAAGGAAGCAGACCAAAACAAAACAAAGGTTGGGTTTTCTGTCAATTTAAAATCAGATGACCATTTTTTTCCATATTAGACAGAAAAGAGGCATCTTCAAGCCACATTCTCAACCTGAAAGGTGATGCCCTCCTACGAGCATCTTCGCATTGCATGACAATAAGAATATGATCTAATGCCTAGGAACAAACGAAGCACGAAGCACCGAGAATCTATCATCCCAGAATTCTGTCTAGCTTAGAAAGAGCAAGCTGTGTTTGTTTATTAGAACAAGTGAAAGAAACACCCCCACCCATCCACCTATACACGAGAGATTGGCAATGTCAACCAGCTCATTCTGGTTGATGGAATCAGAGAAAGCCTCCATGTCGTGAGAGATTATAGTTGCACCCTAGCCTCTCAAGAACCGAATCTGGTCGCATTCAAGTCTTCCAACACACCAATGGACATTTTCAGTGTAATAAATTTAAGCTTCATCCACGCCTACTACCCCCTTCCTTTTCCTTTCATTGTTTTGCACTCCCACCCTGATCATACAAGGACCGAGTTAATTTCTGAAGCTCCTTAGATTGCTTTTTCTCAAGGCAACCTCAATCTCATGTTTTTCAGTTGCCACAAATAAAGATTTAGCTTCCTCCTTAAAGCCCTCGTAAGAAACCCCCAAAAGGAACTTGGGGACATAATCTTTCTCATTTTCCCATTACCATATGAGACTGTTAAGCACACTTGCATCTCATTAGAACATCAATGTCATCTTGATTAATGGGTTCTGGTTTTCCTTAAATTATTTGTTGTCTTTTCTTCGTATAGATTGTTTGTATCTGATTGTCTATTTGACACTCAAGTACCTGGGTATTTTTACTTATTTTTTGTAATGCTGATACCTGGCTGTTCATACATGTATTCAATAGATACTACCAGCATTGGCTAGAATGACAATTTACATCATAAAAGACGAGGTTGCTGTTTAGAGACAAGTCATCTTGTTAAAGTAGATTAGTTATAACGATTATTGGGCTTTGTGTACCTAAAAGGTTGCTCTTATTTTGGTGAATTGCTAACTATAGCCAGAAGTATGGCCAATTGAAAATGTGTAACCTTGATTTTGTGAAATCATTAAAAATATAAAAGGAATTGATAAAGCTTCATACAAAGGCTACTTACCTGGCACAACTATATAGCATCTCATAATCGGATTGAGAATGCATTACTAAGGGTTATAAATCCTCAACAGTGGGATGGTTACGGCCATCCTTGCAACGCCAATCAGAGGATGGCACGTGGAGAGGGTGCCCCAATGAAAAAGCCACCGGTACCCCTCTTACATTGGTACCCCCACGTGGCTCCCCCTAAATGGCACTGCAAGGATGGCTGTAGTCATCCTGCTGTAGAGGATCCACGCCCATTATTAGGATGATGCTGGCCCATTCTACTCGGGGATTAAAGCTCAAATATAGGATGCTGGCCCGACTTGCTGACAAGACATCACCTAATCTTTTGCCTTTGCACTATACTAAAGCATCTCTATATTACCTCTCTTTTCTCCAATTTTTTTTTCCAACTTTTTTCGTAGACTAATCAATCTAAATACATGCCACTTGATTCTCAAAGTTTACATACATTGCTTCTTATTGCAGAGGATGGGTGGTTCTTGGGATGGTTATTGGTTGACAGAGAGTCTACTCCATGATGGTGATGGTTTTGCTAGAGGTGTTGCTTACTAAATTGTCACCATATCATCAAATCATGTAAACATGTACATTAGTGATAGGGTTCTTCTGAAGTAAAGAATAACATGTTATATACTTCTCTCAAGCTTCACAATGTGTATGTATGTACAAATCCAAAATGCTCTCATAACTACATTGGTAAGGATGATTTTGCCGTGTAATATTCAGTGGTATGTAAAATTTGAGAACTAAAACTCATCTCTTTGAGCGCATCAATTTGTTTTTCTTGTGATTGAAATACAGTCAAACAAGCAACCCAACATGGAACAACGAAGAAAAGTCCAAGCACCACAATTCTGTATTGATTGTGGCAGATGGGAAAGCCCATCACAAGATATAAACCACCTTTGAGGTTATTCTGTGTATGAAAATCTTATCAACATTACATGATACAGGACAGACCAAATTTACAAAAAACGAATTTGATATTCTCACTTCTAAACCTGCAACTACCTGTATGTGTATACCTGTCAGGACCCCCTGCATGTTAGCAAAATTGGGGGCACCGCTTTGTATTCTGTCTATGTATACTCCTCTTCTATTATTTACAAATCCCCTGCATGATACCAAGCCTTTGTCATCTTAGTAAAAGCAAAGAATCTGAAGATACATTGTATAGAACAAAAGCAGATTAGAAAAAAAGGTTAACGCGAAAAGACTTTCAGTTTCTGGGATTTTTGTGCTCACCAAGAACCTTAACACTTCCTGTGCAACTTATCAGATCGGCCCTTCATCTGCACAATAAAATGTTTGAACTCTTTCTCGTGCTGCTACAAAATGTGAACATGTTTAGAGATCCACGTGAAGATATGTGTGCTAATTATCATGAGATCAAAGAAATGAAAAATGCATTAAGAATGAAGAAAGGGAATTTATGTATCTTCCAAGGGCACCTCATATAAGGCCTTCCACCATTTTTCAGATCTTTCTTGTAGTAGACACCATTCCACTGCCATATCATATGCAATAGTATTTGGCTGCGAAAGGTGGGACGTCGACACTGCGTTTCTCTGCAATAATATGAAAAATAGAATCTTCTTCACGTTGCTTTTTGAGTTTGATTTTGTATATGGACAAATGGCCAATGAATTTGGATGATTTATCAGGTTCTCCTAGAGTACCTTGACGGCCAACAAGGGGTCTGCAAACATCTCAACCAAGGCCGAAACCAATACTAGTTCGTTAGTACTGTATGAGTAGGCATCCATTAAGAAATAGAAGTGTGAAAGAATATGCCCCACTAGAAGAATAAATAGATTAAAAAGGGAAGTGGTGCCTTGACACTGTAGAAGTTGAAATGCATTTATCAAACTTCTTGTAAAGAATATGATGCTTCAGCATGACAGTGAATCACAAGTTATCAGAAAATGGGAGAGATCTTTACAACACATTAGTAATCACATCAATATGAAAGCAGTTTGCAAGGAAACTAGACTGAGATGACAGAAACTTGGAGGGGAGAAAAACAAGTATAGTTTGCCAAGTCATTTGCCACATGTAAAAGCCATGATATTACAAGAGTTCTAAATTTGGTGCATTTCACCAGTCAATTTGGCCTAATATTATCTAAACTTTAGAATATCAAAGATTCTGCATGAAAGTGCTGGCTTACATGCATTCCAAGTCATTTGATCCAGCACCATCATATCCATCTTCGACATCTAAATGCGTCTCTCCAAATTGGATGATAATCAGCTCTGCCCCCAATAGTCGATGTGCATTATACTTTATTTCCTTTTTATTTTTTATTTTTGAAAAGATAGTTGATGAACACGAACAAAGTAGCTGAGTTGAAGAAATGAACACTACTCTAGCCAAAGAAATTTGTTTAAAAATAAATAGAGAAAAAAAGATAAGCTAAGGTTGCAAAAGAACATTTAGGAACGAAGTGCAAAACCAAAATAAACAAAACAAAAATAATTCACAAGAATAATCCACATGCACGTAAAGCAAAAGCATGATTACCTTCCATTTGGTAGCATTAGGCATCCAATTCTCAACTTTGTAATAATTCTCTCTGCAACATCTTCCGATTTGAAAATAACAAAAGCTTGACCTATAAAGACCAAATAATCATTCAACATTTGCAATTTTGTATATCCGAGCATCCATGGTAAGAACTAAATCATCCACGAAAGAAAACAAAAGCATATAATGAAGGATTCATGGTAGGAAAACCTCAGATACATACCACAATGCGGGCTAGAAAAAGTATTCCTTTGTATCATCTTTGCAGTTGCTTTTTCCTTGAAACCATGCAAAACTATAATCTGGAAAGAAGGATTATGAATGACGAAATCAAAAGAGAAACTGAAACATAACGTCAGATACCATACCATAATTGCATGGTTGCTTCAAGTCACCCATTATGAAGGCACATATAAGGTGGGGGATGAGGGACATGCTTCTAAATATAAGTACTTCCAACCTATGACATCTATCCTACATTACTCTGATTTCATATCATTCTTAAACTGAAGTTTCAACTTACCGAATACTTTTTGCTGCTTGTGTTGTCTGTTTTGATTAGAGGACCTCTCTTTCTAAGGGAAAAGAAAAAAAAAATTATTGTTTTAATGCATCAAAGAAGCAACCATGCAAATTTTCTTTTCTGTGACTTTTTCCCCTTTAACAAGCATTAAGGCTGTGTTTGGAACCTCGGATTTTGAGAGAAAAGAGAATGCTGGAGAAAGCACTTTTTCCTGTTTTGTTGAAGAAGGAAAGAGTTGGGAATAGAGATTTGGAAATAAAATAATTTAAAAAAAATTCTGTTTCGGGATCAAAACCTTTCTCCACAAAAAGGTAGAGATTTTGAAAGAAAAGAAAAGAAAGGTGAAGAGCACTCTCCAACACTCCAACCTAACTTACAACATATCTTATCCTTCCTTGGCGGCTACTTAGCCTTTTTAGAATAAATGAGAACTCACCGGAAATTCATTGGAAGTCGCCGGAATTTGATTTTCGTTTCTTTATATGTCTCATCTTAACCAAACATTTGAAAAGAAAACCTTATTATTTCTTTTCCATTTCTTTTCTTTTAAAATCCAAGGTTCCAAACACAGCCTAATACTCATGTTTATACATATATAAAGAAGGCATCTTAAGAAGCCTGCTTGTAAGGGAAATATTTCATTTTGGTGTATATGGGTGATTATGCAAATACCAAGATATTCATGCATATTTCTCTAGGTGAAATATCATATGAGTGGAGATGTTGCCAGGCTGGGGTTATGCTCTCTTTCCCATAAACTTTTTCTCTTTCTTTAGTCCTTAGTTCCTTTCTCTAGTAGTTTAGATAGATTACAACTTGGTATTAGAGCATCCTTCTTTCTTTCTTTCTTTTTTTCTTCATTTGTAACTATGCCAACAGTACCGATGAACAGTTAGTATCATGAACAATGGATGATAGAGCTTGATTTTGGAAGTTCTTTGAACCAAAACTCTTGTGATTTGGATTTCAAGAAGAACCGTGACTTGTTGGGCATTCAGTGTTGTTTTTTGTTGGGGCTGTTTTATGTTTTTGATGGTTAGAGGGTATTTTTTAATGTCCAATTGCATCCGGTGTTTGATTGTGAAGTATTGGTACATTGTCACATCCCAAATGTTTAAAACAAGTCCAGCTCCGGAGCTATGTCAAATTTAGCTGCTATATTATCCGAGATGTGGTAGAGGTGGTCGAGGATGTGGAGTCTGTTGTGGCTGTGTTGCTGGCTGTGGCATCATAGTCTAAAGACTCAGTTTCGGATCGGGGATCGTCCCGGTCCGATCCTGAGTTGGATCGGACGATCATAATGATCTCAAGAAAAAAAAAAACAAAACAATTTCAATAACTTTAGGGTCGGGGTCAAAATGTAATTTTCCCATTTTTTTCTTTATCCCCAAATCGTGTTTTCTTCCCCAAATCGTCTCTGGTTTTCGATCAAGTTGAAGAAGAAGAAGAAGAAGAAGAAGAAGAAGATCGTCTCTGGTTTTCGATCAAGCTGAAGAAGAGTTTTCATCCCCAAATCATCTCTGGTCCCCAAATCGTGTTTTCATCCCCAAATTGTCTCTGGTTTTCGATCAAGCTGAAGAAGAAGAAGAAGATCGTCTCTGGTTTTCGATCAAGCTGAAGAGGAGTTTTCATCCCCAAATCGTCTCTGGTTTTCGATCAAGCTGAAGAAGAAAGAAGAAGAAGATTGTCTCTGGTTTTCGATCAAGCTGAAGAAGAGTTTTCATCCCCAAATCGTCTCTGGTTTTCAGATCAAGCTGAAGAAGAGTTTGCATCCCCAAATCGTCTCTAGTTTTCGATCAAGCTGAAGAAGCGTCTTTGGTTTTCGATCAAGCTGAAGAAGAAAAAGAAAAAGAAGAAAAAAGACGTGGCTACTCCCTCTCTCTCTCACTGAAACGTGCACAGTTTTTTTTTTAAGATTTCGATTGAATCGTCCAAAACAAAAACTGGACGATCCATATTGTATAGGACAATCCAACTCGCCGATTCCGAGACGGATCGTTCGGATCGCCCGATCTGTATCGGGATCGGACCAAGTCGGTGTGTTTTTGGGTTTTTTAGGATCAGTTTTGGACCGGGGATCAGAAGACCCTTTACATTACGCGTGGCATTATCTTCACTAGGAAATGACAAAGAGCATTGTGGTTGCTCCAAGCATACAAAGGAGCAATGTTGGGATTTACTTGGACGTCCACCACATACAGTTCCCATGATTTCAGGCTTAGGGGGTAAGTCGCTTTGGAGATCAAGGTGATTATAGTGCCCATCCTCCCACGTCTTTGGAGGGTTCTTCCACTAGGACTAAACCTTTTGTATCTTCAACCGATGATGTTGTATCTGTTCATTTATATCACGAGGAGATAGAATCACTCAGAAGACTCGTGTCTCAGATAAAGAGCTCATTTCTATGGAAGAAAATCGTCTATGGTCTTCCCTGTGGGGTTAATGCGGTGACGACGTGTGGCACAGGTAAGCCCTTATCTGTTTTGTTTGAAATACCGTCACCTTCACAAACGGCCGTTTGTGATGCCGTTTAG
>JAUPMG010162375.1:0-10777 GCA_031762675.1 Pachysandra terminalis | reverse complement strand
CCAGGTCCCTCTCAATGTGGAGTGCACACTCCAGGACTGCAGAATATGTCCGGAGCATCTGTGGTACAACCCGGAACCAAATCGCCTGCCGTAGACCCTCCTCGAACTTGGGGGCCCTATCCACCTCGTTTGCTACCATGTGGCGCGTATCGTGACATCAGCGAGAATCTCGACTCATATTGAGCTACAGTAAGAGCCCCTTGCTCTAACCTCATAAAGTCTAGATCCATCTATCTCTTGTAACTGCTGGGAATAAACTTCTCAAGGAACCGCTCCCTGAATACAACCCAAGTCATGACTCCCGTCTGAGTCCTCTCCACCATGCTCCAACAGTGGAAAGCTTCACCTTTAAACATAAAGGTGGCCAAGCTAATGTGCTGCTCATCAGGACATCCCATAGTCCTAAGGATCCTCTCTACATTCATCAACCAATCCTCCGCCTGGTGCGGCTCGCCTAAACTCTCAAATGTCGGTGGGGTCAACTTCTTGAACTTCTCCAGCCAAGAAACCGGTACTGCCACTGCCATTCTCTGCTCTGCTCTCTGCATTTGATCCCTCTGAATCGCAGCATTGTCCTCCAGAGCTCTAAAGACACTTGCCAGCTGTGGATCAGCCTGACACCCAGTCCCAGAGGACGATGCCTCCCCTGCAGCAGACCTCCCTCTACGTCATGCCATCTATACAATACAAACAACTTATTAGTTCAAACCCAAGTCTTAAATCCTACTACTCAGTCATATCAAGTATATGCATAACACATACGTATGCATACAATCAATCATATACATACTAGCAATCTGGATTTCTAAGTTCCTTCCACTAAACTTCAGGTTTCTATGTGACACCTAGTCCTATAGTCCTTTAGCAACCCTTACTCTGTTTTAAACCTTAAGCTCTGATACCAATCTGTCACGCCCCGAAACCCGTGACCCAGATCCCTAGGTGGGATGACACGAATCACGAGATGCGACCTTCGGGATCCATTACTGGACCGCGGATTACACATCATAACCAAGGATAAAAGATGAAATAAATAACATTATTCACCATCACAGAGTAGCAGAAGCAAAAAAAACAATTTAATAAGGTAACTACTGGCACTCAGCTGAGCCATTATTACAATCATTCCATAATCCAATAAGGTATTAACAAATAGTTTAAAACAAAGTAAAGTGCCATCCAAAACAACTACTGTAACGCCAACCATCTGATGTTCTGGTACGCCAACTCCTTAGTCTCGAACACGACCTACAACATACATAAGTTGCTGAGCTTGAATTTAATAAGGTAACTACTGGCACTCAGCTGGGCCATTATTACAATCATTCCATAATCCAATAAGGTAATAACAAATAGTTTAAAACAAAGTAAAGTGCCATCCAAAACAACTACTGTAACTCCAACCATCTGATGTTCTGGTGCGCCAACTCCTTAGTCTCGAACACGACCTACAACATACATAAGTTGCTGAGCTCGGAATGCTTAGTGGTGATAACTACAAGTAATATCATCATGCCATGAGTTCACAGGAAAACACGAGATAATCGCAACATCGGAAATACACACATGGTTCAGCTATGAAATGAATATGGTACGTATGCCATTCATATGCTCTATATGATATGCTCAAACAAGTGAATACAAATGAGAATGAATCTGATGCCTACGTTATCTTGATTACTTAAGTGACCCTCAATCTTCAAGTAACCGATAAATCATACCATAAGTCAGATCTGGGATATACTCAGGCTAGATCAGCATACCACAACCATATACTGGATCTGGGATACAATCGCGCAAGATCATCAGTACTATAAGCTAGATCTGGGATACAATCACGCAAGATCAACTGGCTGGATCTGGGATACAATCACGCAAGATCAGCACCAAATCAAACCATCTATCTCCACCACCCGGGTACACTTAACCACCAAGACAACACAGTACGAATGTTGATTTAATTATTAGGACCTTAGTGATGAAATCTAAAGACAACTTATCCACGTGCCCATACATGTCGATAAACCTTTAGACATTATCACAGACATCCTACCGTTGATAAAACAAAACTATTTCCGATCTAACCCCCTAAGAAAATCCCAAGGTACTGGAGTCTCAACCCCAACACAAGGTCCTGGTAATAGGTAAGCTGGCAAGGTTGACCCTACGTCTCATGCTTCACTACCGGAATACCATAGATCTCGATGGTTCGACATAGCTCATGCAGGTTAGTCCGACCTCCCACTACACTTAAACCGAGTCAAGTTTACTAATGAACAACTAAGTCCAAAATCTGCTATATAGTCTAAGTGGTAGGGATTTGGGAGAAAGAGATCTCATGATACATGTAGCCAAGCTTTAGGCCCATATAGCCATCACACTGGCAAAACAGGTCAGTCTAGACACAAGCCTCAACGAATTTTCCTTCACCCTCAAACCCTCACAAAATGCACCTACTGAAACCCGTGGGATCGATCGCACCCATTACGATCGATCACACTGCGCTCGATCGCACTCATTGCGATTGATCGCACGCTACCCAGAATTCCAGTCTCGAGGATGTTCCAGTAAAGTGATCATAATGCCTTAAATTTAGGTCCAATTGAGGTGATCGTTAGTTCGTTGGAAAGCTACGCAAAAGACCTACAACTTCGGCTCTAATGGCCGCATCCAAATTTGAATGTTCTCGAGGTCTTAATCTAAACGCAAGGGTACTGGAGAGCAGTAGGTCGGTTCAGTACAGAAGTTTCGAACCTGCATATCTTCGGCTATTTGGGAGTTTTCCTCCAACCAAATCCACATGGAACGTGTTCTAAACACCTCCAGACACAACATACCTCAATTTCTAATACAAAACCATACAATTTTCATCATAAAACATCACATATCATGCTCAGCAAAATCAAATGCCTAAACTATTTTTGCAAAATATTTAGGGAAACACAGTCCTAACAATCCATTAAAAACACACATTGTCTATAACACACATATAAGATTCGAATCAAAACATGAAGGAAACTCAGAAATAATGCCAATACATGGTTATCACTTACCTCTAATCTTTATGAGAATGTTTGTGCAGAAAAATCAAGAACACCTCTTCCTTCTTCTCCTTTCTTCCTTCTTCTCACTAACAAGCCCCTAACGAATGTGAGAGAGAGAGGATGAGGATCAAAACCAACACCCCTCCATTCTCTCCCCATCTCTCCACACGATCAAGCCACATCACCCATGCCTGCTGCGTTTTCGTTCAACGCACTGTTACGTTGACAGTTCAAAAGATTTGGAAAAGTTACCACCTAAACCACATTTCACAGATAATTACGCAAGGACCCATATCTAACTGATTTGTTTTCAAACAGCATCCTAAGCCTAATTAAACCCTTAACTATACACACACAAGTGCATAATAAGTTAATTTAAATAAATGAAACAAAGGAGAAACCCTTTTAAAGTGTTCAGGTCACTACAATGGAGTGCGGGCGTCTCCGGGCTGGTAGACTTGGGCTTTAAAGTGGACTGGCTGAGAGATCACATGTCCAACTTGGAAGAATTCACAGCCTGGTAGATACGAAGGTTCGAGCTCCAAAGCAGCATCGCCAAGGATGCCATTGCCATCTCTCTGCTGATCCAGGCCCATGAGGAGGAACAAAAAGAGATCACAGCTCTGCAGCTGGCTCTCATTGAGAGAGAGGAAGAACTCCGGGGGATGGAGAACCGGGGATAGCAAGTGGAAGAGCGGAAGAGTGAGGCATTCGATCAACTGAATTCTATTCCACTGATAGACGACAACTTTGTATTAACCAGCTTACTCCCGAGGGAGTTGTGTATTTTAAAAACAGATGAATGAAACTTCCTTTTGTTCGTTTCTTTTCTTCTCCTTTGTGTACAAGCTTAATTAATAATAATAATAATGTTTTAATCACCTTTCGTTCACCAGGTCTTCCTGGGCATTATCCTCAAAAGATAAAATCTTGTAAAAACTGGAGGCTTAAGCCTGAGTAATCTGAAAGGGTCTATCCCACCGGGGCGCGAACTTAGGTTTAATAGTGTTTCTCCGCACAAACCACGAGGTTCTAAGGAACAAACCGCTCACATAGAAGTTCCGGGGTGACACCCTCTTCTAATAGGCCTTGGCGATAACTTGGTGATAGTGCTGATTACGGGCATAGGCCTTCTCACACCTTTCATCAAGGCTATCCAGCTCATGCATCCGGATTGCGTCTAAGTTGTGAGTGTCCCAATCGATCTCGGCTGCCTGCAACACCAGGGCCGAGGTGACTTACAACTCAACAGGAAGCACGGCATCTGTCCCATAAACCAGTGAGAAGGGGGTAGCCTGGGTCGTGAGATGCTTCGAGACCCGGTACACCCAAAGGATGTTGGGTAGATGCTCGTTCCATCGGGACTGATGATCATAGGTCATTTTACTTAGTAGCTTGATAAGGGTTTTGTTCGTGGCCTCGGCTTGGCCATTCCCCTGAGGGTAATATCCGGTAGACTTGGGATGTGTAACCTGGTACTCGGCTAGCAACAACGGGACTTGTGTATTTAGGAAGGACAAGTCATTATCTGTGATGATTCTCTGGGGCGGCCCGGACCTAGAGATAATGCACTCCCAGATGAACTGTGCGACTGCCTCCCATGTCGCTCTCCGTAATGCGACGGCCTCAACCCACTTGGTGAAATACTCGGTGCCCACCAAGATCCACGCCTGCCCCTTCCTGCTCCGAGGGTTGATGGGTCCAATCAAGTCGAGCCCCCAAGTGTGAAAGGACCAAGGCGTCAGAATTGATTGCATTCCTTGGGGAGGGCGCCTTGGGATGTCGCCTTGGATCTGACACGGGGAGCACTTCGTTACATAATCAAAGGCATCATTCCTCATGGTCGGCCAGTAATAACCGGGGGTTATTAATTGGTCAAAAAGCTTCTCCTCCCCCTGGTGAGCCCCACAGGAACCCGATTGGACCTCCCTCAGGACATCTCGAATGCCCGGGGCACGACACACTTCAGAAGACGGCCATTGAAGCTAACTCGGAATAGGCCCCCTGCACTTGAAATCGCGCTGCCCTCCTGCGCTTGATGGTAAGACCCTGTCTCGCAGATAAAGGAGGAAAGGCTGCCTCCAATCCCTTTCCCGGGTATTAACCGGGCAGGCCTCCATCACGTCAACCGGCTCTTGGCAACGTGTACAGTTCCCTTGAACTCTTGCCACATCATATACCATGGTCGGCCAGTAAACGCCGAGCCTTTGCAATATTCTGCTGAGTGGAATGGAGTCTGGGCATCCACAAGTTTGCTCGTGCAGATTTGCAAGGGTTTGCCGGGATTCCTCATGACCAATGAACCTCAACAAGACACTGCTTGTGGCCCGACAGTACAAAGCTCCCTCAATCTCTACGAAATTGGCCACCTTGAGCACCGAGATTCCGCTCGACACGATCGAGTGCCGAAGCTTATAGAGGATCGGGTGCCTCCAATCCGTGGGGAAGATGTCCTCCTTCTCGAACATAGGGTCAAGGGTCGCTGGGAGGACCTTCCTGATGACGTCAATCCGTTGCGTGCCGCCGTCGAAGACAATCCTGTTCCCGAGAGTGTCCAAAAGATCAGCCTGGTGATTCTTGGATCTCGGGACATGGAGCAACGGGCATTTTGTGAATTTTTTTATCAGGGCTTGGATGGCGTCCTAGTACGATAGTAACTCCGGCTCCTTGACAACAAAGTCTTCATTGACTTGCAATATGATAACCTTTGAATCCCTGAGAATCCTGGGCTTGTCCATATGTAACTGCCTTGCCAAGATTAGGCCAATCAGTAGGGCTTCATACTCGGCCCGGTTGTTGGTTCATAGGAAATCGAGTTTGAAAGGGAAGTATAGGTGATATCCGTTGTCAGCAATGAACTCAATACCGGCTCCGCCACCGTCAGAGTTGACTGACCTGTTAAACTTCATCTGCCACTCTAGCTCCTCAACCACGTCGATCTCGAACTCCGGTAACTCTTCCTCCTCAGCCTTGGAGAAAGTTGCGAGATGGTCGGCCACGGCCTTTCCACGAATGGTACAGGGGTGCTCACAGATAATATCAAACTCGGACAACTGCAAGAGCCACTTTGTATATTTCCCTGTAAGCATGGGCTGAGAGAGCAGGTATCTGATAGGATTCGCCTTGGTGCTCAAGTGGGTCGGACACGCTAACAGGTAATGCCGTAATTTCTGAGTCATGTGGGACAGGGCTAGGCAGAACTTATCCACCTGTGAATACTTCAACTCAGCCCCCTGGAGGATCCTGCTGACATAATATACCGGCCTCTCGATCCCCTCAGCATCTTCCTGAGTGAGTAAACCTCCAAAAGCGGTATCCGAGGGGGCGAGGTAAATCCGCAAAGGCTTCCCCGGTGAGGGCGAGACCATTGTGTGCGGGTGTTTGAGGACGCCTTTGATCTTCTCAAATGTCTGCTGGCACTTTTGAGGCCACAAGAAAGGGGTCCCTTTGTGCCGCAGAGGCATGAGTGGGGCGATGTAAGCGGACAAGTCGGGTATGAACCTCCGGATATAGGAAATCTTCCCAAGGAAAGACTTCAGCTACTTCGGCATCCGGGGCGGACATAACTCAAGTATTGCCTTGGTCTTGGTAGAATCTAGGTCAATGCTATGCCGGTGTACAACAAACCCTAGAAACTTACCAAGAGTGACCCCAAAGGTGCACTTAGCCGGGTTCATCTTCAGGTTGTAGAGCCGGCACCTCCAAAACCTCTAGATGTTCATGCAGCTCCTTGGACTTCACGACAGTATCGTCTACATAATCCTCGACCTCTACATGAATCATATCAAGGAAAATGGCGGTCATAGCTCACTGATAGGTAGCCCCAGCATTCTTCGACCCAAAGAGCATCACCGTGTAGTAAAAGTTACACAGTGGGGTGCGGAATGCAGTGTGGCAGGCGTCGTGGTTGCTCATCCGGATCTGATTATATCCGCTAAAACCGTCCATGAATGAAAACATTGAGTGCCCGACCATGACGTCTATCAGAAGGTCCATGTTTGGTAGGGAACTTGTCCTTGGGACTTGACTTGTCGAGGTCCCGGAAATTCACGTAACACCGGATCTGACCATTCTTTTTCTTAACTGGGACAACATTCGCAAGAAAAACTGGGTGTTGGATGGTCTTGATAAAGCCGGCCTTCAAGAGTTTCTCCACCTCGTCCTTTATCTGTAGTTGTATCTTGGGTTTGAAAACCCAGGCAGGTTGCTTGACCGGTTTAACCTCAGAGGACAAGTGGAGTCTGTGGGTAACTAAATGAGGATCTATACCACACATCTCATCATACGACCAAGCAAACACATCCTTTATTCCTTCAAAAGAAGTGGTTGTCCACTTCTCCTCCTCGCTCCCGAGGTTCACTTGATCCAGGGTTTCGAGGACGGACTGCGTGCCATCCTCGAGGTGCTCGGGTGCATCCTATATGTCAAAGGCGGCAGTAGGGAAGGGTCTGTCTTCATCACTGTAGTCCAAATCCTTGTTTCCTGTTACAAGGGCAGCTTCCTCATCCTCTGACTCCCCCTGGCCGGTATGTGGCAAAGTTGGTTCTGGCCCCTTGGTCTCGGTCCACAGCTTGTAGACAAACTATCCATCCCCAAGGTTGACCCTTGTGCATTGGGCTCTAGAGGCAGAGTCGGTCACTGTCTTCTCGACAGCTCTCTTCTGTCATTCTCCATATTTCTTCCTCTCTTCCTTCAGCTTTCTCTTGGACGGGCCAAGTTCCAGCAGTGCTATCTCAGGATTAGCGTGTATGTTAGGCCAGGCGGGCAATGGGATCCCTCTGGGTAGGGACACCTGACATTCTCCCACTAGGGCCAGCTCGTCGTACTAGGCCGCGTCTGCAAGGTGAACCTCGGTCTCATAAAACGGGCACGGGTCCGCGATCAGCCGCACCATCTTCCTAAAATATTTGTAACATTCATGGAATGTGGAAGGGACAAGACGGAAACGGTGGATCCAGGCCCGACCGAGGAGGATATGATAACTAGGGCTCCTGTCCAACAGATAGAAGAGTGTCGGGAGCTTATACGGCCCCACCTGCAGCTCGAAGGTCACGTGGCCAAGGGCGCATTGGCTCCGGGCGTCAAATCCATAGATCCGGATGGCTTGAGGAACAATCCGGTCTTCAGACACGCCAATGGCCTTTAGAATACCGAGGGGGATGATGTTCAAGGAGGACCCGACATCAACCAGTGACCTCCTGATCTCCACTCCCTGTAAGATAAAGTTCAAGTACAAGGCCCGGCGGTGGTCCTCATCCACCACCATCATATCCTCTTGTCCAAAGGTGATGACACCGTCTAGGGAGAAATCAGCAGCGCAAGCCATCTCTGCATCCAACAATGGCAGTCTCTGGGCATAGGCCCGCATTGTGATCATTTCCTGCCTCGAGAAGCCGATCTCCTCAAGACTCTTCTCGAGCCTCAGCAGCTTAGGCGGCACCGACTCTCTCTTAGCCAAGGTCCCAATATCAGAAAACAACACATTAACCATGCCTCCCTTGCCGTTGTGGGCAGGCAGGGCATCTACATGCACCTGCTCGAGCCGGAGGTCTACTTCGCCGTCAGCAACCCAGAGCTTGTACAACCTCCTTCGGGCATAGCATTCGAACGTCGCGTGGCTCACCCTCAGGTGGAAATTGCAGTACCGGGGATCTCTCTTCTCCAGAGCGATCGATTCTCAATTTATAGGGGCAGCACAACACGGTTGTCCCGGATCCATCTTTCCAGCAAAACGTCCAGCTGGGACGGGGTGCAGTTCGGTGTTGGAGGGAAAGGGCGGTCAGGTCTTGCCTCATTCCCTCTTCCCCTCTTTGGGGCTCGGCTGTCAGCATGGGCACTCTCAACCCCTTGCTTATTCTCCAACGGCTTCTTAGCCGCGCTGGGTGCAACTACTGAAAGACCTGTCCTATGGGCTGCCTCGATCAGACGGGTAAAGCTTTGAAGCTTGTGGTTCTCCAAGTGTATCTGGTACTCCAAGAGCATCCCCATCACACACATCTCAACATACCAGGATTCCTCCTGGTTGTTGCTGCAGATCATCACAAGCCCCTGGAACCGCTTCACATAAACCACCAGGTCCTCTGCGGGCCCCTAGCGTTCCCGGTTGAGCTCCACGATCATGTAAATCTCCTCCGTGACAAAGAATTTCTTGTAGAAGAGGGAGGCCATGTCCTCCCAGGTGTAAACCGAGCCCGACACAAGATTTTTGTACCAGGTGTAGGCCTTCTCAGATAAGGACTTGGAAAAATCTTGCAACCGGAGGTCATTGTTTGTAGCATGGGGTCCAAGGGCCTTAACGAAGCGGCCGATGTGCTCCTGCACATTGTCGGTCTGGTCGGTGAACCTCTGGAACTTGGGGCTGACGTAATCCTTTGGGTAGGGTTTCTGAAGCAGTGAAGAGGGATATGGGGGGCGGAAGTCATTGTCTGTCCAATCCGGGTCTCAGAACCGGGATTGGCGTAACATGGCTTCAACATCAGTCATGGTGGCAAAGGAAGGTAGGGTGTGGGAAAGGGGATTGTTAACGGGAGGGGGTGGCGTGATATGAACTGGGGGTGGTAGTGAGTCATATAAGAAAACATGAACCACAACAAATAATCAAAGCAATTATAGACAAAACACTATTAGATTACAATCCTTGCAAATAATTAAAGCAATTATAGAGAGAACACATTAAGATTACAATCCTTGTATATATGAAGACGCCATAAAATTGAGAAATTTTAAGGAAAATAGTAGAACCTTCATAGAAAATTGATACAAATGGAAACAAAAAAAAAAAAAAGTACAAACTTCACCGAAAATTTATACAAATGAAAAGAAACATACCAACCTAGCTTTCCTTGCTTCACCAGAGTGTAAGGATGATGGTCGGAGGTGAAGATGTTATCTTATTAAAGGTATTTACAGATAGGGAAAAAAAACCCTACAATGCTATGCTTGAATATTATAATGCTACGCCTTCAATACAACCAAATGAGAATGGGAGGAGAGAGACGAATGGGGGTTCTCGTATGGAGAGAGAGAGAGGGTTCGTTTAGCTTAAGGGTATAATGGGTATTTCCTTTTTTAAAGCACATAAGTGGGTAAAGCCTGGCTTGTCCTCTGCCATATAGCAGAGGACGATAAGGCAAATCTTTTTGTATGACATACTGGAGAGTTCAATACTTTAGGTTATACACTTTTAGGCAATAAGTTGCCTAAAGTAAGGTCTTTAGGTATTCTTCCCAACTTTATAAGGGAGATTTAAGGTTCGGTGGCTCCAAACCTTAACCCAAACCGCCTCTTTCATGGATGCCTTTGGATTGCCCATGTAATGACCCGGCCCACTGCTGCCTCTGGGTGCTTTTGTTTGGAATGGAGATGCTGGTACGAACTGATGTGACATGTCGCAAAGAGTGCCGTCCCATCGTTTTACTGTGTTCCTTTTAATACTACTGGACTTTCCTTTCTTCTTGACCCTCAAAGGGAAACCAGACAAACTCAAAAAACAGTACTCACCATTCTTTCCACCCTTCATAACACTTTTTAAATAGAAATACATACCCACCCGTCTTCTTATGGGCTCGCATCCTCTACAGCTTAAGACTTGCAGCAATCCATACAGTAGCTTTCAAAAGGGCTCATATGCCTTGGGTACCCTCCAAAGTGTTGTTGAATGTCCCACATAGGGTTCTCAGTGTGTGGGGCATGGTGGGGAGGTGTGAGAGAGTTTATTTGGTTGTTGGGGTGGT
>JAUPMG010162364.1:0-10777 GCA_031762675.1 Pachysandra terminalis | reverse complement strand
TACTTCTTTGATTGTTGATGTTCTCTGCTAGATCTTCTAAGTTGAGATCCAACAACCTCTTTTGGAGAGTCTTGCTCCCCCCCCCCCCTACTCAACATCCTCATGTGTTGGTACATCATCACCATCAGCCACCTCTTCTTGCACCTCATCCCCATCTACTACCTGTGGCAATGGAGAAGGAACTGGATTAAGGTTAATAACCTCATCACTAACCTGCTTTGGCTTTTCAACATTCTCAAAGTCTGAAATGTTTTGGTTTTCATGGAACACCACATCTCTGCTTTTGACTATCTTCTTCTTCGATCCTATAGCCTGTACCCAAACTCTTCATCTGCATATCTCACAAATATGCATGGCACTACCTTCTCGTCCAATTTAGATCTTTCTTCTTTAAGTATGTTCACTAAAACTTTGCACCCAAACACCTGAGAATAGGAAATATCCTGTTGAGTCCAAACCCTATTTGGTATATCACCATCCAGAGGAAATGATTGAGATCTGGTAATCAAGTAACAAGCCGCATGAACTGCTTCACCCCAAAAGGACTTGTGCAACTTGCTCATTAATAGCATACTTCGGACTCTCTCAATGATGGTACAATTCTATCACATCCCAAACCTTAGAGATCTCAATGGAGTCCCTGTGAAGTTTGAAGCATGACTCTCACCCCATTCCGCATGGGAGTGGTAGTCAATTCTTTACCAAACCATAGAATTTCATTTAAGATATTGGAAAATTCTGGAAAATATATTAAATATCAAATCATTACATAAATTCAAACAAAACATAATGGAAAATAAAACTACTAATCCTTTAGTTTCATGGTTCAAACAAACTCCTCTAATTTATTTAAAATATGGCTTAACAAGAGCCAAAATTAAACTAAGGCATGCAAGCCAATAGATCTTACTATATCCTGAATTAGTTTCTTCAATAAAATCAGTAGCTTCTTCATAACTTTGTCCTTCAACTTGGTCACCATAATCCATATCATCTCCCTTTGTAGTTCCTGAAATTTTGGTTGCTTGAAAGCGTAAGCTACACTTGGTTCAGTAAATAAACAAGTCCAACAGTATTTAAGATTGAAGTAGGGACAATGCCACTTTCAATGGTAATCCATAGATCAGTAGAATAATGCAATTATACAATATGTGCTGAAATATGCATGAGCTCAATTATTAATGCATGCAATGAATGTTGTGCACCTAGCAGTATAATCACCCAGTGTAATCTAAGAAAATCATATGATATGCCACATGCATATTGTTTAGTATTCAAATAGAGTAAGTTCCCACAGGATCCAACACAACTATTCAAGATGTCTCACCAGTGTGAATTTCATCCCCCATACAAGGCCATGATAGTGGATTATTCTATGTGCGTAACATAGTTTTTAGGGGCTTTGACCAAGAGGGCACAATCCCCCTACTTATTTTTTCTGAAGGGAAAATATCAAAGGCATCACAAACGTGAATCTCCTTAGGGAATCATACTTCATTAGAATAGATAACATAATTTCATTCATTCATTTGCCCATAAGATAAGCATTTTCCTAATGAGACAAAAATCAACATAGGTTTATTGGGATAGTTAGTCCCTCAACACATAAAACCCGTCCACTTGGAAATCCTCATCAAATTATGATTTACATATCATAATAACTCTCATTATAGTCATGGATTCCAGATGTGTGGAATCAATATCAATTTCAAGGCATTCATACCTATTCATGGTCATGAACCTACATAGTCAATGATATTCAAGTGAGATGTGTACAGTACTAATCAATCAAAGTAAGTGTATGATCAAGTGTATTTTGAACTAATTAACACGATCACAATGAGTTTAGAATCAATAGTCATTCATATCAAAATATCACATGTCCAACAAATTTCAAAATTCCTCCTCAACATGTCATAAATGCAAATTGATCATCAAATTCAAATTCTAACATCAAAATTTCCTATTTTTCAATGTTTCTCATCCTTCTATCACAAAACTTTATTAGCAAACATTACTTAACTCAAAAATTCGCACAAAACCCAATGATTACTCTACTCAAAACCTTACTTAATTAACTTGATCATATCATGGTATTCAAACCCAGAAATTATATTTAAAACTAACTTTATGAACTAGTTAATAATAATATACTACGTCACACTCAGAGAATATAACATGAACTCCTAGTTCAAATAAAAAATAATGCTTTACTTGAATACTTACCTGGGTTGCTGAATGGTGTTTGAGAATCACACGTTCTTCTTCTTCATCTTCCTTCTTCTCCAAGCAATGGATCCATCTCTCAATGACTATAATTTATATAGATTCTTAGGAACTTACTAATCTAGAATTTAGAAGCTTAATTATCTACTCTTAGATCAGGTTATTTAAATCTCAGCCCTTGGATTAGTATTTTAGCCTTAGTTGGTTAGTTATTATATATCCACTTTCTAATTTGGATTCTTTTTAACAAAGAGTTGTTTCTAATTCTTTACCTTTGGTTTAGTATTCTAGTCTTCGCTGGTTAGAATATACCATGTCCAAAATTCATCTTGTTTTCTCTGGACGACTCCTAGCAAAGGAAACTCTATGATGCTTACCCAATAAACAATTATCACAAGGAGTTAAGGACGTACCTTTCAAGTTTGGGAGAAATTTTTTTCTAGAGTTTGCATACATTTTTCACTCATGTGACCAAGTTGTCTATGCCACAAATCTGTTGAAGTTTCATCCATAGTGGTATTTACTTCACCATAGGAAACAAGTGCCTACGTTCTGTAAAGGGAGCAACACTTCTTGCCTTTAGCAATAACAAGAGAACCATTGGTCAACTTCCAACACCTTTACCAAAAGTCGATTTGTGGCCTTCATCATCCAAGGAACCTGCAGATATAAGATTTAGACAAAGATCTGGCACAAGCCTTAGATCCTTTAACATCAACTTCATCCCCAAATTAGTTTCAATACATACATCTCATTTTTCCAGCAACTTGTGAATAACCATTATTTCACATCTTCACAAAGCCAAAATTTCCAGACATGTAAGATGAGAAAAAAAGTGTCTATGTGGAGTAGCATGAAAGGAGGCACCTGTATCAACCACCCAATCAACCAATTGTAAAGAAGATGCAACACTAATACAGTCACCGTTATAACCATCAACCACACTCACATCACTATCAAGAGTGACAACAGTCTCCTTGTCATCATTTTTGGCTTTGTCTTCTTTTTGCTCTCTTTAACTGTCTACAATTTCTTTTCATATGGCATTCTTTACCGTAGTGAAAGCACTTCACCTTATTCCTTGATTTTGATCTTCCCTTGGATTTGCCATGATCATGTTGCTTTCTAAGCTTATTCCTACCCTTGTTCTTAGTGGCAAGAGCTTGGGAATTTTCACTTCCCGTTGATTTTATTCTTGTCCCCTCATTAAGCAAGCTATTAGTAACTTGGCTCATGGTAAGCACACCATATGGGGCTGAATTGCTAAGTGACACTACCGAGATTTCCCAACTATCAGGTAAGGAGCTAAGTAGCAACAAAGCTTGGAGCTCATCATCAAAAACCATCTTCATAGCAGACAATTGATTGGCAATGCTTTGGACCTCATTCAAATGTTCTGCAATGGAACCACCTTCTTTGAACTTCAAGTTCACGAGCTTTCTTATTAAGAAATCCTTGTTTCCCGTTGTTTTCCTCTCATACAATTCCTCTAGCTTCTTCCAAAGAGAATGGGTAGATATTTCAGTAGACACATGTTGTAATACACTATCATCTAACCATTGCCTAATGTGACCAATAAACTTTATGTTCAGTTTCTTCCATTCATCTTCAATCATCTCTGTAGACACCCCAATTTGCACGAAAAAAGTGTTTTTTTAATCTTTGTAGCTTCTGGAGGCTTGACCTTGGCACCTTAGCAATCTTATCATCTTCCTAAATCCCAAATCCCTTTGAACCAAAATTCTCATGGAAATCTCAAAAATCAATGAAATTACAAAAATACTCTCAGTGGATCCCATGCGCTTTGTCATCCTCCGAAATCTATTTCTGACAACATAATTGAATTCTAGGCGGAAAATGCGTTCCAATGGGTATACAATCGTCTAGTTTCGAGATCATAGGAGAAAATTATCGTTTTACCCTTGATGTCGTTTTGGGTCAAATTTGGACGTCAGAAAAATAATCCGATTCCAGATCTGATCTTTTCATGCAAAAATCGACAAACGACTGTAATTTGGTCAAATTCTGAAATTAGGGATGAGGGGGTATTTTTGGTATAGAGATAATTAAAAATTAGATTAATCAGGGTTTTGATAATTAAAACTTAGAAAGATTGGAGGATAAACATGAATTGATTAAATTAGAGATTTAACACTCCTTCAGAAGTTGGGATTAGTCTAGATGAGGATTAGGATTAGAAATGATCAAAGATAGGATTAGGATTAATATTGGATTAGTCATTAAAAATAATTAGTTAAAAAATAAAATAAAAATAAGAATAAGAACCCATCCTCTTCCTCAATTCCTTTCTCTTAGGGTTTTGAAGAAAGGGTGATAAGGGTTGCAGAGAAAAAGAGTATTGAAGAAAGGGTGGTAAGGGTTGCAGAGAAAAAGAGGGGAAAGATTGAGTTGGAGATGAAGAAGGAAAGGTCGCCGATGCCGCCTCTCCACGCCTATAAAAAGAGGCGACCCCAAGGAGGAAAAGAGGAGAAGAAATTAGAGAGGATTTGAGGAAGAAAATCTGAGGAAGAATCGGAGGATAGGAGATAGATTTTTTAGCAATTTTTTGAATGTTGATCCAAGGTAACCCCAAACCCTTCTTCTTCTTTTGATTATTCATTGTTTCCTGACAAAAACTCTAACCAGACCCTCTTCCATTACTTGTTCGTCCAAACCCCATCATGCCCCAATCGGTTTCCTTTCAAAATTCAGTCGAATCCCCTTGTTCGTCCATTCAACCATCAAAAACCCCATCTTAAAACCCTCCTGCAAAAATTTCCAAATCAAATAAAACCTAATTTAGCAGTTCGTCCAAAACTCTACTCTTTGTTCGTCCAGCCAAGAGCTAGATTTAAAACCCCAATTGAATACAACAAAACCCCTGTCAAAACCTAGCCAAAACCCCTCCCAAATCCCCATTCTTCCTTACATCAAAAACCCTTTATAAATCCTTTCAAAATCCAGTCCAACCCAGTCAAACCTCTTACCTGTTCGTCCATTCAAACCTACAAAATCCAGATTCGAATCCCTACCAAAACCCTCTTCAAAAAGATCTACATAAACCTCCAGTCGAATTTTTGGTTCTAACATTATTTTCGGCGAAGCCGAGTTCTCTAGAAATTAAAAATCAAAAAGAAAAGTCATGCTGCAAACACAGGTTTTTTTATATTATTATTTTTCTTAGTTTTGTGATGAGTCCATGCATGGTTGAAGATCAGTTTCTATTAATAATTTTTTTTTCTTTCTTTCTTTGATTAGATTCATTGTTGTTAAGTTTGTAAGTTAAAGGGATTTTAGTTTATTCAAGATATTTGATCAGGGATATTTTTTCTACTTTGTTTAAATGAGTTGATATTCTCAATCATGTTCGAATCCGGTTTATCATCTGTTAACATGGTGTTAAGGATAATCAATTAATTGCTGTGATCATGATTTTTATTATTTATGAACCATGGACTTAGATTTTTTTCTTTTTTCCTTTTATTGCCTTTTTAAGTTTTCTTTAGTTAGGTAAGTAGGATTCTTATTTTTAGGTAGTGCTTTAGGTTTCTTCATTTTTGGATTTTAGGTTAGATTTAGGATCTCAACTTTTTAATAGTTTTGTTAGATTTTTAAGGATCTAAGCCTTGGGTTACTTTAGTTTTTATGCATTTAAATTTTGTTTATACTTTTAGTATTTTTGCGATTAGGTTTTATTTTTGGACTAGGTTAATTAGAGATCCTTTGGTCCTAGGACATATAGGAACTTTTGTATTTTAGGTTTTTTAGGCCTCTCTTGATTTGTTTCTCGGTTGTTTTTATTACTTTAGAAATTTTATTTTAATTGGCCAAATAAATTTAGATCAGGTAACCGGTTAAACCGGAAGAGAGTGGATTCCTAACACCCCTACTCTCTTAAATAAACCTCCCCACCCAATTTGGTTAGACCTTGTTTTAAATATTCTTTTTTGGGTCTATTTCGAAATTAATTGACCTACCTAGGTGACCGTTCATACTTGAACTCGATGGATGGTGGCGACTCCAAACAACCCGATCTAGCTAGGGTCCACCCGACCCGGGGTAGTTCACAATCTCTTTTGGTTTGGCATCATCACCTTCAATAGTTGAATACAAGCCTTTGCAGTACAAAATATCTTCCATTTTGGCTTTCCAAATCAACCAATTTGAACCATTAAGGCTAACCATCGTATTTGTTGAGCCTTCCATTTCAATCCACACACAACCACACCCCAAACAACCTTGCTCTGATACCACGTGTTGGGAAAAGACAAGGTATGAGAGTTGTCTTCCCGGTTATGTGTAAATCAAAGTAACCAACACAAATAGGGAAAATGCACCTAAGCCAAGCAAAAAAAGCAATAGCAAACAAAACAAGTAATATAGGAAAAATATCAAACACAAAGAAGACAGCAAACCACAACACCAAGATTTACGTGGAAAACCCTCCAATGAGAAGGGAAAAACCACAGGGCAACTCCGAGCAAATACTCCACTATCTCAAACTAGAAATAGTTCAATAGTTTCTTCTCAAGTTTTTTGCCCAAAACTTGAGGAAATACAAGTAGATGGAAAGATATAAGATTTACCTTTTCAAGTTCCAACAAAGGCAACAACTCACCACAACTACAAAGCCTTCTAATCTTGTTGGAGAATCCCAAAAGTAATGTGGTGGAAAAGTGAAGAGAATAAGCACAAAAACACCTTCTTCTTGAGCACCTAGATGAAACCCCAAGAGAACCCTAGCTTTCTTTCTTCTTTCTTCACCCAAAGAGCAAAGACCCAAAGTTGTCTTAAGTCTTCTCTAAACCCTTTTTCTGATTTTTTTCTTTTCTTTTAAGTGTGAGAGCTTGATTCTTTTAAGTGTGAGAGCTTAATGAGTGGGGTTGGGCCCAACTCATGGGCCTGGACCCCACCCAACATGAGTCTAGTGAGGGTGATAGACCCATATCTTTGTCCTTCGATTGGGACAAAACCCTTAGTCCTTTTAGAAGGGCGACCAACTCTTATTACTCCTTTGAAGGTGACCAACCCATTACGAATTGACCATCTCAGGGTGATTAGCCATCTATTAGATCTGCAATGTCCATTCTATCATTTGAAGGATTTTCTTAATGGAGAAGTTAACCCTAACAAGATAAGAAGCTCTGATCAGGCCAAAAGATCATCGGTATAGCTAACGTGGCCCAATGTAGAGACTTGGATCCAGAGATAAGTTTAATAATTAATTATGAGATTTAACTTTAATAGGGTTAAATTAATGGAAATAATAAAATGAAGGTTTAGAGATATCAAGTGGTAATTTCTATATTTAATAGTGTGATTTCCTAATTTAATCAGAGCTTTGGGCTTATAGTGTAATTGGATTTGTTTTGAAGGAACGAGCAGTAATTTGTAAAGATATGTTTCAAATTTGTAACGAGTGTGATGTGTGGTGTTGTGGGTTGGTAGGGTGGGAGAAAGAAGAAAAACTTCCTTATCCCTCTCCCCACATCCCTTATTAGTAGTAGACTGATTTAGAATAATGCACATAAGCTAGAATAGAGATTAGGGTGAGAGGAAAAAAAAAAGAGATCTAAGAAGGGAGAACAAACCCTAGCTGTTCTAGCCTTAGAGAGGAAGAGGGGAACCGATGAGCCTACCGATGAAAACGCCTGACCGTTTTCTGTGGACTTTGGATTGAGGGTTGGACCATTCGACTTGGGGTTGTGATCCCACACATGTTGGGTGATTGTGATATGAATAGTAATGTTGAATGACTTGAATTGCCTCGCTATTATGTGGCTCGTTGTGCATATATAACTGGATAGTGATTGGTTGTGCATATATAACTATGGAAAGGACTTCCATGATGACTTCTGGCAGATTACTCATGTGTATAGGCGCATGGATAGTTTTTGAAGGGTGTTATCACTGGAGATCTGACTGATTTGGAAAGGGTACCTGTGATGATTTCCGACAGATTATTCGTGTGTATGGGTGCACGGGTAACTTCCGAAGGATGGTATCACTGACAATCCTACTGGTTCGTATCATAGCTTGTCCGATCAACCGAGCAGCGACAAATAGATGTGTGAACTCTTTGTTGTGGGAACCGTCCTTTTAGAAGACCTCCTTGGGTGTTAATCCCTAAATGCAAAAAATAACTACGAGAATTGAGCCTGGGTAGGTTGAAAGTCCTACGAAAACCACGATGTATACGTGGGAATTCTGAATTAGCCATTGTGGCTGTGGAATGGGGCATTGGTGGAAATTACATTGGTTCGATCGGCTGATCATCGGGAAGTGCATTCATGAGCATGCATTGATTGTGGACATTGCTAGACTAATCACTATTGTTGTTTTTAATATATGTATTCTCTTGATGATATAGACATGATGCTAGGAATTATGTTGCGATGTGGTGGCATATGAATTGTATTCTCTCCATGTTGTAACCATGATATTACGATGTTGTGTGGACTAACGTTATCTCACGAGGATGGATGACAGGATTGTTTCTTACTGGGCATTCCAAGTTCACGCAACTTACTCATGTTGCAGGTTGAAGTGGCGTGAGGGATGGACTTGAACTTGGGTTGCCGATATACTTATTTCTATTTTGAACTTTAGTTTAAATTGATGTTGATGATGACGGGTTTGTAAGAGATCAAATATATTAGAATAAAATGACAGCTAATAAATGAGAACCAATGCAACAACCCTTCCAGAGAAATAGGTAGGGAGAGCCTGTATCAAGACAGCAGTAGTGACCCTAACCCAGATTTAATAGTTAATTAATAATTATGTGATGTATTGTAATTGAAGTATGTAATTGGGGTCAAAATGTAATTAATAAAGTAGTTGGGAGAATGTTGTAATTATCTAAGTTTAAATTGGGCTGGACTTTGAGTTGGAGGTATGGCACACTAATTGATTTAGGTTATTGGGCCTGACTAATTAGTTTAATGGGCTTATGGGCTAGTGTTGGGATTAAGTTATATTAGATGAACTTTGAGGGAGTATAGTGTAATTAACAAAATTAAAACTTATTAGAATTAGAAGTGGACGTATAAACCATTAGATTAATATTGATTAAAATTTTTAGTTCTTCTAGAAGAGTTTCTATTTAACTAGTAAGGTTAAGATTTTAATTGTGTTAAGATTTGGATTGAGATAAGTAGTTAAGATTAGTTATAACTAGATTAGAATAATTCTAATTGAGTGAGGATATGAAGAGATAAGGTTTCTAACTAATTTGGGAAATTGAGAGATCGTATTCAACACTTTAAGAAGAAAGAAAGTGTTTGATTTTTTATAAAAGAGAGAAATCGTTGGTGACTGGGTCGAGATCTGAAAGGGAAGAGCACGTTGAAGTCGACGTCGGATCAAGAATAACGGTAAGTTGTGAATTCATTAACGTTCTCTTGAGATTTCGGAAGTCTTAAATTTACAATTATATGTTATTCTAATATTAACGTTGTTTTATAGCCGGTTTACCAATTAGTATGTGAGTACCCCTTCAAATCTCCTATGATGATGTTATGATTATAAAAGGATAATAGGTATGATTGTAACAACTAATTTTTCTGATTTTAGTTTTGGGTGTGTTTGCATGGTTTGGATTGAACCATGATAGGAATTGTTGTATGTGCTAACACGTTATTAAAATATGTTTATGCTATGCAAGAATACTAAACTGTTTATAGAAATCGTGTTTCCCGATTGATCGTTGTTTACAATCGATCGACTTGTCCGATCGATCTCAATTCACGATCGATCGACTGTGTATATTTTCGTGATTTCCAGATTTGGATGTGTATGTTGTTAAACTATGTTTATTTAGGGCATAATGTCTAGTAGATCAATATCTACCTATTAATTTATAGGGATCCGGAAAATCTAAATTCGTGTTATCATATCTTATATCATCTGTTGTGTTTTGTTCAAAATAATCCATGACTGATTTACTTATATAAAATATAATAATAATCAATGATTGATTTACTTTATGTGAGATACAATGAAAATCCATGCTATAGATCACGTGATACAAGTCTGACGCAATGGTAGTTTGAATTCAAAACATGTATAAGCACGTTCATGTGAGTAAGTGATTAAATTGATTAGCATGATAATATGTGTTTTGTCACCTTTAATTTAGTATAATTAATGATTAAAATATTATATGAATACGGATTTCATCACTAGAATTCCTAATGTTTGGGATACTTCATATAGAGATGGAATTGGTTGTTGTGGGTAATCGTCTTTGATAAAAGACCTCCCTGGGATGGAATCCCTAAATGCACGTGAGTAAACGTCCTCTTTGTAGGCCTTCCTGGTGTTAATCCCTAAATGTACGGAAATAGTTTCGGGAATTGAGCCCGGTAGGTTGCAAATCCTACAAAACCACGCTGTACACGTGGGATGAATGATGTGGAGACATAGTGACCGTAAGGTCGTGGACTGGGGTATTGGTGGAGATTGTGGACCGACTGATCACCGGATAGTGGAGTGCTTCTTGTGCATATGTGATGCGTATTGTGAAATTCTTATGCATTATGGACTTGAT
>JAUPMG010162353.1:0-10778 GCA_031762675.1 Pachysandra terminalis | reverse complement strand
GAAGAAACTAAACATATATTAAATGATAAATTAAATAAAAACAAAAACCAACTATACAAATTAGATAGGTGTTTCATACAAATATTTTCATATCTTCAGCAATCCATTGAAGATGATGCGTGGCAGAGAGAAACAGAAGCAAGTGACGCTCACTTGTCGGTCCACCTGTCGAAGCAATATAGTACGCGGGTTTGATCAGCCCACGATCGAATACAAAATTTGAATATTAAAGCGCTATCGGTTATCATAACTGAATTGAATGGTTATATAACCAATCGAAGAGGTCTATAAATACACAAAGAGAACCAGTTTCTCAACCCTTCAATAATAACACAAAAACAAGCGCAACATTGTTCAGACTCCACGGTCGTTTATCTCCTCTTTTGTTGCTTCCATTAATACAATGTTGCTCGATCCTTCTCTTACTCACCATCCACTTTCTCTCTGGAATATTGCTCTCAACCATGAGTGCTCTTCCATCCCGCATGTGGGTCACGGCCGTTGGAACTAGACCCTCTGTTCACCAATTAATCCGATTAAATTCTAATGCACTCAACCTCAGATCGATCTTTGCTACAATCCCTTGAGTCACAGACACTGTGATAACCACAGTTGGTTCATTAGTCTTCTTTCTACCTTTTTCTTTATTTTATTTGATCTTCACTGTCTCTTTGAGAAGTTGCTCTTAATTCGCCCGGTCGTTAATCCAGTATGCCAATGTGTCACGACTGTTGAGATAACCACCGTTGGTTCATCAGTCTTCTTTCTACATTTTTTCTCATTTTTGTTTATTTTTTTATGAACATCTGATGTCTCTGATAGTTAGTCATGAATAAATTCTTGATTCAAAGAAAGGCTTTTGGTATTTTATTCTAACTTTAGTTACTGATTGGCGTTGTCTTTACATTATCTGAAGGATTAGCGAGCTCATAACAAAGGAGGAATCCCAACCATTTTCAATCGCCTAAGAACGAACCCATATCTGGTGACTGATCACATGACCGATTTTTGAACCAACGTGGTTTAGTCAGTGTGGATCGATGCCTCAGTTCAAAAACTGAACCCTTACTCATGGACTAGACTGAGTTCTGGCATGCCCGCGGACAACACACACACACTCACACATACCAATATGCAACCTGCCAAGCACGTGCCACGGGGGGTCAAATCGGAGGGATTTGGTGGGAACATACCCTTTTTGGCACCTCCGGTGGGACCAGGTGTATATCAATGCCAAGGAAAAGTACTAGGCTTGTAGAGAAAGACATGGATGAGCGAGTGCCCATAGGAGGTGGAGACCAACGGGTACAAAAATCCACCCAGACATGAAACACATAATGAAGACGGGTCTGCATCTAATCCCGCTCCTCGGAAGGGAGACCCGGATGGGTCGTTAATGGCAATGCTCTAGACTCTGAAAACCTTTTCACAAGATGGATGATCAAATTTAATTGGTCATTTTCATTACTAAATGAGAATATCGGACGAGTGGCGGCCATTTCCAATAATAATCAAAGGGAGCCTAATCCTCCACTGATCGAAGATCCATTCATGGGTGCGAGAAGAAACGGCCGCAATGAAAACATAACCATCACCGGTATTGACAGCAGTCAGAGGGCACCTAGGCTAAATGGCAGAAATGTCAGGGGAAACCCCACCCAGGAAATCTGGATATCGGTCAAGGGGCACCTCTTCCCTATATGACTGATAATGACCTATTTCAAGAGGTCAATGATGTGACCGATCGTACGATCAGAGGCCTCAACCGAAATCAATTCTATCATATGGTCCAAGAAGCTCTAGGCCACTTGCCAAACAAGAGGATGATCAGGCCATTCTATAGAAGGCCGTATTTGGAATGGATCGACCGGCGGTATGAATTTCCTAGGGAATTCAAAATACCAGAATTCTCCTTATTCTCGAGAGAAGACATCCATTCAAATATAGAACATATTGGACGCTTTACCATCCAGTCTGGAGAAGGCTCGGCCAGTGATTACTGTAAGCTGAGGATGTTTGGCAATTCCTTAACGGGTTATGCCTTCACATGGTACATAACTCTAGCTCCTAATTCAATACAGTGCTGGATTGAGATGGAAGAAAAATTCCATACTCAATTTTATAAGGCAGAGCCAGAAGTTTCGATGGCCAACCTAGCCAGGTTTAGAAAACTGTTTGATGAGTCGGCCGATAGGTTTATACCCCATTTCAAAAGGGCTAAGAACAAGTGCAAACCGATCCTTCTTGAGACCAAATTTTTCAAATTGGCTCGAAACGATATGAGTATAGAACTTCGAAAGAAGTTCGAGGGGATGGAGTTTAAGGACCTATTGAGTTATCCTTAAGGGTCACCAAATATGAATGGCTCCTCAAAGAGGATAGCCAAAGGAAGATTGCTACGTTTGAGACTTACGACCAAATATGAATGGCTTTTTTACTGTTATGAACGACGAAACATACAGTTCCAACTTCTTTGCCATATAACATGGCTTCAGCTGCATTGAAATTGGCCAAAAATGGTTTATTGTCCACTATTATTACTTCAATCTTGTCTCCATTCCATAAGTTAAGCAATTGGTTTAATGAACAAGGTACACACCAATTGGAATGAATCCAATCCCTTCCTAACAATCCACTGAAGCTTGAAGAAGATTCTACCACGAAGAAGGCAGTCACCATTTTCTTTCTCTCGATCGTTAGTTCGATTGGGATAACTCCTTTTGTTGAAGTAATCCCTCCTAAAAAATTGGTGATCGTTACTTCGGTCGGGATTAACTCCTTTATTTCCCTAGTATTTTTAGAATGCTGATATTTAATGTATTAATTGTTGCGATATTGTCCATTTAGAATTTGGTGATTGTGATTCCTTCCATATGAACACTAATATACAAGGCTTTAAGATGTTGAGTCATCCTCTTGGGTGGTTTTTCAAAGGTCACCTTTTCGGTCATCCTAGAAGGGACGACCGTCGATTCGGAAGACTTACCTTGGCCTTTGTTCATCCTAACCTCTACCATCTGACCTACCTTTTCTTTGTCTGGATCAACGAGGTAAGAAATGGTCAGGTCCCCTTCCGGGTCATCCATGCTCCGCTGCTCTGAAGTCTCTGCTTGGAAAGTGACTGGTAGAGTGAAGACCATATTACATGGCATATATATTGGTGGCATTGATCCAAATTGGATGGTTTTTGTAGGGGCGGTATCGGCCGAGAGTATGGCCGATTATTTATAAACTTATGAGTCCTTAAAATTAGCTAACAAGGTCTCGAGGAGCAAGTCTTTTTCCATATCCTCGGGTGGAGTCTTCTCTTCCACTTTCTAGGTTGGCGAAGCTTTGATCAGTTCCTACTTGATTGAGGTTTTTCGTGCATGGAATGCCTTTACCTCTTCGTGCCTTATCATCAGACCACTATCATCCGACCGATGAATACGAATTCTCCTATTCTTGGCCTACTGTCGTTGCCATATCCTCTTATGTGTTTTAGTCATCTCTTGGATTGGATGTGGGAACTTTGGATAGGTGACTTTGTTCCACCTATTATGCTCCATGAGCAGTGGTTTCATCATCCTTGGCAGTAACCGAACTTCTTCCTGCCCCCGCCTAGACCATTTGTTCCATGGTCTCTTATAGGGTCGTCGCTTGTTACGTTCATCTATACAGAGCCAATTCCACTTACTGATCTCTCTATGACATCTATCACACAATGTTGTCCTCCCTCTCCGGTCTGCTTAGGGTTCTGGGTGTGTTTTCCATGATGGTCTTACCACAGCTCTTCGGTCAAAGATTCTCTCCTTCACCAGTTACCGGTATTCTTCTCTTTTAATACCTATCTCTGGGCCAACCACCCTAGAGGCCACCACGTTGATTGACACCCCTGTGGGGAACATGTTAGCATTTACCTCCATGACCTCTTTTCCCTTCTTTGGGAATTTGAGCAGACCTTTGTCAATATTTTCTTGCACCATATTTCATAAATCAACATAGTTAGCGGTCAAGTGACTTTTTCGAACCATGCCATTTTCAATATTCTACTTTCTTTAATTCTTATGATGTCAGCAATTTGTGGCCGTACGAGAGTCTCAAGAACCTATCTCTTAGGAGATGGTCAAATCTCTTCACTCTTAGATATGTTAAATGCATATCTCCTATTGTTGTCATAGGTGTTATTTTTGAAATCTTGGTCAGGCACATGTTCTTCCGTTTTGTTTAAGGATGAGCACAGGATCGGTGTCTTGGCCACTACTTTGGCCAAGTCTATCTCATAGTTTGGGTCCCATGGCCATTTTTCTTTGGCTTTCTTCTCTAAGAAGCCATCAACTTGTATATTGAAGACAATTGATTCAAACGATCCCAAGGATGCTGAGGTGGAGACATCCACATCCCAACCAAATGAGCTAGTCCTCTAGCAGTCGAGGGATAATGTGTGCATAATAATGACAAGCGACCTTGAGAAAGAAGAGAGGTCAGTCATAGTGGAGGCCACTTTAGAAAAAATAAGAAGGTATCTAAAAGAAAAGGAAGCCGAGAAACGACACCTAGTAAATATGACCGAATGTACACTCAAGGAAGACGGGACAAAGGGGTCCTTGCAAGAAGAAATAGAATTGGCTGATATAGCAGCAGCCCCGGCTAAACTTGACGATATAGTCGTAGAAGTTCATGACCCTCTAGAGGAAGTCAATTTGAGCACTGAAGGGGATAGACAGTCGGTCTATATTAGTGGACTACTTGAAGCAAGCATGAGGAACGAATTGGTGCAGTTGTTGAGAGAATATACATATTGTTTTTCATGGGATTACCATGAGATGCCAAGCTTAAGTAGAATGCTAGTGGAGCACAAGCTACCAATGAAAGAAAACTTTAAACCATTCAAGCATCTACCAAAAAGAATGTCAGCGGAGGTTACCTTGAAAATTAAAGTGGCAGTTGAGAGGTTGCTTCATGCTGGGTTTATCAAGCCAAACAGTTATGTATAATGGCTCTCGAATGTCATACCAATGGTGAATAAAAATGGTAAACTGAGTGTCGGCATATACTTTAGGAATCTCAACCTAGAAACTCCCAAAGACGAGTACCAATGGCCGATCTCCTGATCGATGAGGCAGTAGGACACAAGCTATTATCTTTCATGGATGGACATTCAGGTTACAATAAAATATTCATCGCCAAGGATGACATGGCCAAAACGGCATCCAGAAGTCTCGGAGCCATAGGGACCTATTGCTGGGTGGTGATGCCTTTCGGTCTGAAGAACGCTAGAGCAACGTACAAACGAGTGATGAATCTCATATTCCATGTTATGATCGGCTACTTTGTAGAGGTATACATAGATGACATTGTGGTAAAGTCCAGAAAGAAAGAAGATCATCTGACCGAGTTGTAATAAGATCTTACAAGATGAAAATGAACCATCTAAAGTGCGCTTTTGGGGTCAAGGTAGGTAATTTCCTAGGTTTTCTTATTCATCAGAGGAGCATAGAAGTATATGGCAACAAAGATAAAAGTATTCTAAGTGCTAAGCCTCCTGAGAACAAGAAACAGCTTCAAAGGTTCCTTGACCAGGTAAATTTCTTGAGGAGGTTCATTTCAAACTTGGCCGAGAAAATGAGTATTCTCTCACCCTTGCTAAAGCTGTGATCGGAGTCGGGCTTTGTGTGGCAAGAATCCCATCAGAAAGTCTTTGATCTCATTAAAGAGAGTTTGTCTAAACCACCTGTTTTGATTCCTCCAAAGAAAGGATGACCATTAAAGTTGTACATCTCAACCAAGGAAACATCAATTGGCATTCTCTTGGCCCAAGACAAGAGTGTATATTTATACTATGCTGCCATAAAAATGAGACATTGTTTGATCATGACAATGGTTTCAGTAATAGTGCCGACCGACGTGATTAAATACATGTTTTCTAGACCGTTCTTGAGCGGGAGGATAGGAAAATGGATCTTGGCCTTATCAGAATTCACTTTCCGGTATGTCCCATAGAGGGCAGTAAAGGGCCAAGTTATGGCCGATTTCTTAGCCGATCATCCAACGTGCTCGATCGAAGAGGAGCGTCTAGAAGAGTATAACCTTTTTATGGCCGATCTTGTACCATGGATACTTATCTTGGATGGATCATGAACAAAGCAATCAGCCGGAGTTGGAATGATCATCGTATCCCCAAAAGGGGAAAGACAAGAGCATGCATTTCAACTAGACTACCCAAGCACCAACAATCAAGATGACTATGAAGCCCTCATTTTCGTTTTGGAGATCCTGACCAAGTTAGGGGATAGAAATATCAGGGTGATAGGGGATTCCCAATTAGTCATTAATCAGCTAATAGGCACATACAAATGTTTGAGTTGGCATTTGGCACCTTTTTATGACATATCTAATCAACTGATCGATGACTTTGATGATGTTACATTACAACACTACATCAAAGTGAAGAATGAAAAAGCCAATGAGATGACCCAAAAAGCCACATGTTTGATTATAACCGAGGGTGTCACTTTTAGGACTATAAACATTCAGAATCGATCCCTTTCATCAATAGCCAGAAGAACAGAGGGACTAGACATCTTTGTTAAACTTCAAGAGGACGATTGGAGATTCTAGATCATTTATTACCTAAAAGACCCTAATTACAAGGACAAAAGAAGAATTAGAGCCACGGAGACTAATCATCTACTATATGAAGAAGAACTATATAGGAAGAATCATGATGAAACCTTGCTAAAATGCCTCGGCCAGACTGAGGCCGGACTTATCATGGATGAGGTTCATGAAGGAATTTATGGATCTCATCAAGCCGGGATCAAGAAGAGATGCCTTATTCAAAGGCATAGTTACTTTCGGCCAGCCATTTTGAAAGATTGCAAAAAATATGCAAAAGGATATAGACCATGCCAGAAGCATGGACTGATTCAACAGGCACCGATAGTCGATCTGTTTCCAATCATAAAGTTGTGGACGTTCATGGGATGGGATATGGAATTGATTGGAAAATTCAATACTATATTTTCTAGCATTCACGATTTCGTGATAGTTGCGATCGATTTCTTTACAAAGTGGGTAGAAACAAGACCGATGAAGAAAATGGAACAGTGGATGTGATTGAATTCATCAAGGAACTGATCATCCACATGTTTGGAATACCAGAAATGATAACAGCCGATATGGAAAGTGTTTTCATAGGAGAAAAAGTGACCCAATTCACAAAGGAACACGGGTTCAAGATCCGGAACCCAACTCCTTACTACGCACAGGCTAACGGTCGATCTAAGGCAACCACCAAGGTCCTGAAGAACATGCAAAGGAAGAGGATTGAAGATAATTCACGATCATGGCATAAACGATTGTTAGAAGTTGTTTGGGGCCTACTGAACATCTTAAAAAAAAGCGTAGTGTTCCCTCCCAGGTCCCCTTTCAGCCTGTTGCAACCGGTCGTACGCGCGCTTGACATTGGGCATAGGTGTATTGGTGTGTGTGTCTTATGCGGGCAAGCCAGGACTTAGTATAGTCCAAGATTGGGTTCGGGATTTGACCCCAGATGTCGGTTAACACTGACTAAACTGAGTTGTACGGCAATTGGTCGTGTAATCGACCACCGGTTGTGTTTCCATTAGGTAATTGTTCAAAGGTCCGGTTTCTTCCTTTTTCTGAGTCCATCTAATTCCTTTAGATAGGTGAAAATAATGCCAAATCCGAGTCTTGCTTTCAATCAGGGTTTTATTCATGACTAAATAACATAAATTGTTGATGATAGAAACAAATATAAATAAAGAAAAATAGAAAGAAGACTGGTAACCCAACGGTGGTTATCACAGTGGCCGTGGTTCATGGTCTAACTAGATAGACTACCAGCTGAACTGAGAGCAGCTCCTCAAGAGAGACAAGGTTTCTGATAAAAAGGAGAAAGATAGAAAGAAACTGGTGAACCGGCGGTGTTTATCGCAGCGATCGTGACGCACATGCAAGCTGGATAAGTGACAGTTTGGGCTGAGAGAAGCTTCCTGACAGGTGGCAGTGGTGATCAGTCTAGGGCTAAGAGCAGCAGACCCCAACTGGATTAATCGGTGAATAGAGGGCCTTCACATTTCAGCAGTCGTGAGCCACATGCAGGATGGAAGGGCTTACCAATGTTGAGAGCAATACTCCTGAGAGTGACTAGTGAGCGGCAGAAGAACCAAACACTGTTATTGCGGCGGAAGCAACGGTGGAGGAGATCGGCGACCCGGAGGTCTGAAGCAGCGCTGGACTGGTTTTTGTTGATGGGTGTAGGGAGTTTGAAGGAACAGGTCTTCTGTGTATTTATAAAGTATTCTGATTGGTTACCTAACAATTCAATTCGGTTATGGTAACCGAACACACCTTATTTTGAATTTGCATTCGAACGTAGGTTGATCTGTCCTACGCTCTTTCTCTATCTGGACAGCTGCACCGGGCGCGTGAGCTCACTCGCCCTTGATTCTTATCGTCACGCGTTGCAATTCTATAGTTTTCTTTATGTGCCATGCGTCACGCTCCTATTTATATCTTTGCGTGCCATGTGTTGCCCTCTACTGATTTTTGTATGCGCCATGTGTCGCGCTTCTACTGGCCGGTGAAGATGCGCAGATATATGCACTAACAATGCCCCTACCTTCCTTTGCGTCTCTTAGTCTTTTGTCAATTTCAAGAGACCTAAGGAAGGTAATTATGATCTTTCACACATGTCGTAACTTGGGAAGGAAAGAGATATGATAGCCTGTGGTCAAATTGATGTAACGCCCCCGGAAAATTCCGTTTTTTCTTTTTGGGCGTTTCAGTAATTTTTGCTTGTTTTGTGGCTGTTGGTCAGTTCTGGTGACCAATTCTTTCTTTTGGTGCACCCTTGTTGTGTGCTATGACCCACACCATAGCCTTGCTTATTTATTGAGCTTGGATGGTTGAGATTTGTTCTCCCATCCAAGAGGCAATGGAGGGTTGAGATTTGCTAGGGTTTTGAGGTAGGGTTTAAAAGACAAAAGTCTAAAACCCTAACTCATTTTGTCTTGTGGATTTTAGCTGAGTAGAGAGTAGAGAGAGGGAGAGCTTAAAGGAAGAACTTCAAAGGGGGAGACCTCGGCTGGAGAGGAGATCGAGCTCGAGCCGCCATTTTCGTCCAAGAAGATTTGTTGTCCAGGTAAGTGTATTGTGTACACTTGCTTTGTATTTTTAGAGATTTCTATGATTCATTGCATACAAATGAATATATGAATGTTTGTTGATATTAGCATGTTAATGAGCATCATTTTCATGCATGAAACTCATGATTGAGTTGTAAATGTGAATATTTCATGTTTTAGGTTAAGTTATTCTCTCAGATTGTATTCTTGGTAATTTCATGATATTTCCAGCGTGATTTATGAATTGATTGTTTGAATGATGTTTTGGTGGAGTTTCCCTTGTGATTAAAATTTTTTTTTGACCTAATTTAACCCCACAAGTTAACCTAGGTGGAGGAGTTTCAGAAAAACCCAAGTGTGGAGCGAACTGGGGCGAAAACCCCAAATTGGGTCCGTCGGTGGATGAATCGGTCCGCCGACGACACTCTCCGACGAAGATAGGTGCAGGCATGTCCCTATCAGTGGGTGTGTCGGATCACCGACGGACTCGCTAACAGTATGTGGATTTCATAGTGTGTTGGTCGGTGGGTGGTCGACACGTCGACGGAACCCGCCGATGGCGTCGGTGGATTAGTCGGTGGTACCGACAAAACCGCCGACGGTGTTGGACTTAAACATTCAAGTTGGTCGTGGTAGGTGAGTTGTCGGTGGCACCGATGGAATTGTTGACGGATATGATAGGAGGGTGGTCGGTGGTGCCGATCACACCCACCTATGAGAATTAGCCTAGGAGATTTCGGACTGGTTCGGTGAGTCGTCGGTGGCACCGACGGAGACCGTAGGTGGGTGGTCGGTGGTACCGACGGCACCCACCCAAGGGGACTTGGACTTGGTTTGGACCGTGGTCGGTGGGTGGTCGGCGGCACCGACTACACCCACCGATGGGTGTCGGTGTATTAGTCGGTGGCTCCGACGAACTCGCAGACGAGCTTTTGACTGACCTTTGGACTGGTCGGTGAGTCGTCAGTGGCACCGACGGACTCGCCGACAGAGTGATTGGTGGGTGATCGGTGATACCGATGACACCCCTCCATAGAGTGATATGTTGGCTGTGGTCGCTGGGTGGGCGGTCCGCCGAAGGACCCGCCGACAGTGACTTAGTTTGGCATTAGAACCTTGGCCAGCGGGTGGCCGGTGGGACCGACAGTGAGTGTTTGAGCTTAGTGGGAGCTCTTGAGTAGGGGATTAATACCCAAACTTGGCCTTTGTGGTGCCACATTTTTTTGAGCATTTAACTCACACTAGCATTGTATGATAATGTGATTGTTGTGTATAGCATGACCTTGTACGAGAAATGTTACTTGGTTGTGATATGGTGAATGTACTAGTGAGACGACACTAGAAACTCATATAGGTATTGTATGATGGGATGGTGGTTGATAATATGATCTTGTACGATATTATTACTTGGATGTAATATCATGAATGGACTATTAGGATGAATTGGAACTTCATACACTCATACATGACCCATAGTGTAACATGTATGAAAAGTTAATGTTTGACTGTGTTTAGATTGATGTGAGTATAGAGAATGCCATCCTTGCATCATATCATCAATTCTTGAATGTACAGATGTTATGGTTTGACATATCCATATTGATGTTATGAATGAACATATCTAGATTGAGTGATGATTTTCCACTT
>JAUPMG010162342.1:0-10778 GCA_031762675.1 Pachysandra terminalis | reverse complement strand
TGATTGTGTTGGACTATGTCTGACAAACCATTGCATTGCATCATTTGCTGCATTCATTGTGCATAACTGCATCATATTATACTCATCTCATTGCACTTGATTGTCTTGATTGTGTTTGTGCATGTTTTACATTAATAATTGGTTGTGTGATGGCATGGTGGGACCATGTGGATATAATATGTGGTAGCATGGTGAGATCATGTGAACATACGGTGTGATAGCATGGTGGGACCATGCGATTGATATGAACATAGTGGGACTATATGATTGATATGATTTGTGTTTGTTCATATTACATGATGAGACTATGTGTATGTGTTTGTATTGTATAGTGGGACTATGCAATGGTTATTTAGCATGGTGGGACCATATGATTGTTGTTTATGAACATAGTGGGACTATGTTTTTATTATATATTACTTGTGTGTTGTATACATAGTTGGACTATGTGTTTATTATATGTTACTTGTGTGTTGTATACATGGTGAGGACTATGAGGATGTTTGTTCTATAACATAGTGGGACTATATGGTTGTTTGTATTACATGGTGGGACCATGTAGATAGATGTTTTGGTTAAACATAATGGGACTATGCTCTTGTTGTGATATTCGTGATGGGATCATGTAGGATATGTTTGGGTTCATAGTGAGCCTATGAGGATTGGGTTGAATGCATGATGAGATCATGTGTGCCCTATGATTTATCATGGTGGACCATGTGAACAATTAATATGATATAATTTGACTTTTTGTTTGGTTCTCAGAATGAATTGAGATTATCATGGTACATATTATATATTTACTAAATATGTGAGATTTAGTATGATGATGAGCATGCTAATACATTTGACTGTGATATTAGTTGTTGAATGAACTTGCATGAATTAACCGTGCTGTTATATATCCATGAAGATTATCATTGCAACTTCATTGAATTTCTCTACGAAGCTTCGGCTGATCGTTTTGTTGAAACAGGTAATCAGTTCGGTTGACCTGCTTGCATAGAGAGGAGATTTCCATTTTGTTTTAGATACTTGATGGATGATACTTAGTTTTTATGAACTTTGTTTTGACCCGACAGGGGCATGAAATTGTAATAACTTAGTTAGATTTATTTTGGATAATTCTAACTTAGTTGGTTTGGATGAGACTACGGTTTTAATTTATACAGACTTCCGTTGATCATGGTTTAGACTCTGAATAACCAGGACTATGGCTATGAATGGTAATTGGTTATTCGCGTCTACGTGGTGGTTCCGAAAGTCATTCCTCGTAAATCCTCGAGATACTATATCTCAAATTTGGGGCGCGACACTTAATCTAGAGGTTGATTTGATTGTGTTAGATAAGGCCGAGTTCGATGTCATCTTGGGTATAGATTGGCTTGTTGCCTACCATGCCAATGTTGACTGCTTTGAGAAGTTTATGGTGTTTGATCTTCTTGGGGGTAGATGTCTGAAATTTCCTAGAAACCGGAAGGACACCTATCACATGGATTTCTTGTGCACGGCATATGTAATGTTTCATGAACCAAACCGGAAAATCCCAATTCTGAGATTTCGGGCCTGAATTCGTAACTCTCACCCCATCTCAATATGGGAGTGGAAATCAACATCTGATCCAGGTTGATATAAATATATAAATATATATATATATATATGATATTATGTAAGATAAGATTTTGGAAAATTAATATTCTTGAAATAATATCCATCATAACAACCTTCAAACAAAAGCAGCGAAAATAATAAACTAGTCTATTTTCTTCAAATAAATTCCTAACATCTATCGTAATTCAATTTCATAAATATTAAATTTACAGCGGTTAATCCTTACTACAAATTCGAGTGAAGACATCAAATACATATTTGTAATAATTAAAATCAGAGTATCAAGGTATTATCAAAAATTCATTTCAAGAGAAATAGTCAAAATAAATGTTACAACCAATCAAAATTAAATGGCAAAAAATAACTAAATAAACTGAGCTAAGTCTAATACATAATCAAATCTCTATTATACAGTTATCCAATAATTTAAAAATAAATATTCATAAACTTCAAATTACATAACATCATTCAAATAATGGTCTTCATCTTCATCAGGATTATCGACCTTCTCCTCGTGGTTCCACATACCATCATCTTTAGGATCTGAAAAATGGTTGGTAGAAAGCATGAGCAATACACATAGCTAGTAAGTATAACGTTCAGTATAATCAACAATTGAAGTAGGGTCAAAGCCACTCTTCAATGATATCAATGATAAATCAAAGAACAATTAATGTGTAATGAGAATGCATGAGGTCAAATCTTTGATAATGCATGCAGTGCTCCTAACTTATCATTTCACTAGTTAGCAAATTGTGCTCTAAATTGTGAATCACCAAATGTGATCTAGACATACAATCTAATATGCTACGCAATCTGTTAGACTTCTTAATAGTATATGTTCCCACACAATCGATCCAAATCCTTGAGCAAGATGTCATAAAACCATCCCCCGCAATCGCTGGCCAATCTCAAGGAGGATATTTTATGTACGTATCATAGTTTTTTGGGTTTTCAACCAAGAGGTCACAATTGCCCCACCTTATTTTTGATCATGGGTGGTATCCCAAGGTCTCATCAATGGGCAATGCCTCAAGGAATCATATTCATTAATAAGAAACATAGATCTCTCTCTGATCAGCATCCAAGGGAATATCAACATCTTTGGGAACAACATGTCCATAGGACAAAAGGGAGTCTATTGGGGTTGTAAATCCCTCAACTCAAATATAGACAAAAAGGAGTATATTGGGGTAGCTAATCCCTCAACTCAATCTTGTCAGGTCTCCTCACCCAATATAATCAACAGATCACAACTCTCTTAGCAAATCTGGAGATCCAAATACATGATCTCCGGATAGGGTAATGCTCGTGGACCAATTAATGGTCTAGAGCCAATGCTGTGCATGTGAATAAGTGCACATTAACTAACCATCCTATAAGCATATAAATCATCACTCATACACATATTGTGAATTATCACTCACGCATATAATATGAATCGTAGCCTAAATATCATATGTTCAAGAATATGAAAATAAATCCATAAAGAAACAAACATATAAATTAGCTAACAATCACATTTGGTTTACATGGTGTATTATCATCTCATAAGGATGTTAATTATTCATTATTCTCACAATATAATCCACAATCTAACATTCATAAGTCGTAAGCACATAGAAATGATTCCATAAGTATGCATCTCAAACCTTCACTTTTGAAGTCTAACAATACCATAACTGATCTAATTAAACTTGCATATGAAAAATCACACAAAAAGGATCAAGATGGGAAAATCTCGGCGGACCGACGCGTCATCAAGTCACTTCGGCGACCTCTTCGGTGGGGTCCTCGGCATGCTGAAGCTTCACTAAAGGTTCGTCGAAGGTTTCGGCGAAGTCCAGACGACAAATCCAGTAACTGGAAAAATTATCTATCTTTCGGCGCTCTGAGCATGCTTCGACGACATTTCCAGTGACTGATCTAGGTTGACACCCCTTCATTAAATTGGCCATAACTTGGTCGATTCGCATCAGAATCGCCCCAGATTTGTTTTAGTGTGTTCCTAAGAGACAGGTACATCCAAATAAAATATAACATAAATAATATAAAATATTTTATTATGGTCACTAATCCAAAGTTCAGACTTGTGTTGTTCTCGAGATTCAGGTTTTCTGTTCTTATCACCTACAGTCACTAAATTGATCATATCTCGATGAATACTAATCGGATTCACCTGAAACTTATCTTGTTGGCTTCTTAACGAATAAAGGAATTCAGAGATATCTGAGTTCGGTGGCTTCTCGGAAAACCAAAGAGTCTTGGAGACCCCCCTGAAGGTGTTTGGTGGACTGCTCGGCGAACCGAGCATGTCGCCGAAAGTCGCGATCGGGTCAATTGTCAGGGATTTAATGAGATTCACCAGTTTATATAATTTTTCATGTCATCATAAAATTAAATAACTAAATTTAGCACAAAATGAGATCACGATAAACGTGGATCACACATTATAATCATCATTTACAGTATGTCAAAGAAATGTTTATGGGAAGTTAAGAATCATCATTTCAATCAAGGATTCATGTCAATGGACACTAATTCAATTTATGAAAACATTGAACAAGTACTTACCTGATAAAGGATGGAAAAAGGGATTCAAATCAACTCAAATCAAGCTCCAAGCTCTTCTCCTCCAAACTTCCTTATCCAAACAAAAACTCTCATGTGTACAAGGTCTCCCATGCATGTAAAGACAAAGCAAGGGAGAGCCATGCCCCTAATGTCTAGGTCTAAAGTGTGTCAAGGATCTAACCCTTGATCTCAACCCCCAAGGATCTAAACCCTTGGATCTAGACATGAGTGGGAGTAGGTAAACCCCTCTACCAACTACCATGTCTCCCCAATCTAAGCCACCCAAATCAAATAACAAAGCATCAAACAGATCATGACCACACATCAAAATTAAATAGACCATGCTATGGTGTGTAGCGCCTAGGTCTATAAGGCACATCACGAACGATTGCAAGGCTAAAGTTAACCCTACGGTTAACCAATGAAATTGAAATTAAAATTCCTATTCACAAGTAAATTAAACATGGATTACTAAAATAATTTAAGACAATACATAATGTCACGCCCCGAATCTGAGATATATAATCTCAAGGACCTCAAGGTGCGACCTTCGGATTCAAACCTCTTGGATGCGATCCACAACACATTCACCATATATAATGGCCAAATCAGAGTAAAATAAATATCAGCAGAAGTCTTTATTCAACATCAAAACCAACCATTTGAAAATTACCATATGTTCATACATCCTTTGTCACATAATAAATAAACCAAGTACTGAATAAATCTATGCTCTCATCGGGTCAAATACATCAAGTCTAAAACCAAAAAATAGAAACAGTAACAGCAACATGTTTGATCAGAATCAATCCACTCCATGTTCACCCCATCGGCTCCTCATCTATGCTGAAAACCTGGGGCATGAAGGCCTGAGCTTTAGAGGCTCAATAGGTAACCTTAAGTCTATGCTACCCCTCATTACCAGCACATGCAATCATACAACAGCTGCAACATACAGGTACACAACAATGCCACCTTTTCATCATTATTCATGGTAAAAACAGAAACTGATAACACACGTAAAAGGAACATGCATTAGAATGTTTGTGAAATGAAAATGTGCACAGTTAATGATTTATGATAAAAATGAATGAAAGTGAATGCAGATGCTTATGCATGATTTGTTAGGCCTCGCCTAACCCTTAGTCACCACTCAACACCTCCACACTTTTTTTGGGAATTTATGAACCCAAGGAATGTCTGGCACATCCCTCTTCATTTCAGGGAATAAGACGCTAGGTATGAATCTACCCTCTTCCTTTTCAGGGAATACGACCAAAGGTAGGAATAAACTGTGACATCCCAAACTTAAAGGAAATTCACGTGGGAATCCTTTAGGTTCAAAACGTGAATCCCACCCCAATTCGCATCAGGAGTGGAAATAATATAGAGCCAAACCATAAAACTTAATGAACTTACGTTTACTAAAAATAATCAAAATAATCTAAGTCTATTACATCCAAAACAACTAAATAAAGCACAGCGGAAAACAAATAAAAAGATAACCTATTCTCATGCTTCAAATCAAATCCTTACTAACTAACCTATCTAATAATCAATTATATAAATCTAATTAAATAAACCCTATTACATATTCTATTGAAAATAAGTAAACAAATCCTAGTTACAGCTAATGTCTTCATCTTTGACTTGGTCTCCATCTTGATCACCATGGTCCTGCTGTCCACTATATAAAGAACCTGAAATGGTTATGCTCAAAGGCATCAGCTACACTTAGTTCGGTAAATAAGTCTATTAGACTACAATTGAGATTAGAGTAGGGTCAAAGCTACTCTCCATTGATAATCCATAGACTAAACAACAATAACATGATAACATGCAATTAATGAAGTATAACATGATCAAAGATATGCAATGTGAATGCAATGTATGCTGGTTCAATTATTAATAAATGCTAGAGCTGGCAAAACAAGACCCAACCCTCCAACCCGACCCGACCCGACTAAAGGGGTAAGGGTCTACTTGTTTATTAAATGGGTTGGGTTCGGGTGGAGGTTTTCTTGACCCGTTGGTAAACGGGTCGAACCCGACCCAACCCGCCAAACCTGTGTGACCCATTTATTATTATATTATTATTATTATTATTATTATTTTATTAAATTAAAATTAAAATTAATAAAAATATTTGAAATAATTAAAATAAATAAATTTTAACCGGGTTGGCGGGTTTGACCCGTTTATGGGCGGGTTGGCTTCGGGTTGAGGTTTTCTGACCCATTGGTAAACGGGTAACCTGACCTAGTTACGGCCAACCCATTGCCACCTCTAATGAATGCAATGCATGTTCATGCAACAATAAAAGGGTTAATCACCAAGTGTGATTCATGCAAATACATATGCTGTGCAATCATGCATGTTGTTCAGAATTCGAGTAATATATGCCCCACACTAAACCAATCAATTACTGAGCAAGATGTCGCAATTAACCATCCCCCGCATACACGGCCACTCTCAGTAAGATATTCTATGTACGCATCAAAGTTTTAAGGGGCTTCGACCCAGTGGGCACAATTCCCTCGCTTATTTTCGGTCACGGGTATTAACCAAGGCGTCAAAAATATGAACTAACTTCAATGAGCCATACACTAACAGAATGCCAACAGAATTTCACTCTGCATCCGTTACGTATAATAATACGCTATCGAGATGAAGAGAATGTGGTATATTGGGATCATGACTCCCTCAACCTATGCAAATCAGTCCATTCGGGACTTCCTCACCATATCATGATATCCAATTCATAATAACACTCTGTTAGATCAAAATCTTCAACTAAGGTGAAGATCTGAAGGTAAAGTAAAGAATATGACCAGGAATATGGTCATTAATCCAATCAGGGTATGTTGTGTAAGTGTAGTGATTGTGCACACTAACTAAACATACATCATGTGTACAATAGTGAAATAAGTCTAAGTAATCAATATGGATGTATAAAACATGGTATATTCCTCATGGTATTAAAATCAATCAATTATGTATAATGTATGAATAATCATGTGAAATTATTAATCAGTCAAATTAACCATCCAATAATGTCATAAAATCATCATAATCAACATATAAGTAATTACAAGTAATCAGGAATCCAATTCAAAGTATAACACTTAGCAATTAAACAAACAAGGACAGACCGGCAGGCTAACTGGCACACCGGTTGGCCACCGACAGTCTAGGCAGAAGGTTCAAGTTTAACATACAGAGGTCACTAGACCTATCGGCAGGCTAACCAGTACAACGGTTGGTCTAAGGTAGGTCTAATTAGATCAATTTTATAAAAATATACTGGGGTTGTAGGTCAGTAGGGTCACGGTATACCGATCTAGGTCGGTATACTGGGCAGTGAGCTACAGTACAAATCTGGGCTAGATCGGCAGGGTCACGGTATACCGATCTAGTGCCGAGGTGTGTTTCTGGGATTTTTGGTTTGGGACTTCTCACAAGGGTACATCTACATCTAAAGATGCTTCGTGTGTGGTTTTAGATTAATAATATGATTATAATAATTTAAATATAATTGCTTGGGATCTAAGATCCTAGTTTCCAGTTTAATGGCTCATTCTTCAAGATTTAGTCTATTCCTTCAATTCAATGGTTTAATCCTCTCGGTTTTATTTATTTAAACATGGGGAAGGGTTTAATACAGCATATGAAAGATTTCCTCCATGCCATAACATTAGGCTAGGAGTAAATACACAAGACAGTGAAGGAAAACTCACATATTCACTATAGGGTTTCTTCATGTTTGCTGTAGGGTGTCTTCTTGCTGTAGATTCTTCTTCTTTCTAGGTTTTTAGATATTCTTCTAGTTCCTCCTATGATTTCCCATGAAATCCTCTTGATTCTAAACCTTAATTCTCAAATATAACTTGTTTTTATAATTCCTTAGGTGTTAAAGTTGTATTAGGACTGTCAACTGATAATAACAGTTATTTAGACTCCAATTCTAACTACAACTTGTATTTTAATTTCTCCTATTAATTAGCCATGAAAATTATAATTAAATGATTAAGTATTTAATTCTCTTGGGCCTTAGGGAACTTACTTAAGCCCACTTAATTAATTACTAATCCTATGGCTAGTCTAGTTAAGCCCAACATAGCTATTTAGGCCCTTTACTTAAATTAAGCCCAATTCATTTAATTTAGCGCTAATTCTTGTTACTAATCCTTAAATTAGTTATTGTAAGTTATATCTCTAATTGTAATTATATTATTTACCAAATTTTATGTTATTTTTATTTATGGACCGGTTAAATTAACAATTTACCATTTTCTTTAAATTTATTTTCTAGTCTTATTTTTCAGGCTCTTAACTGAGCCTCGCAAGCCCAAACGTTTTATGCGAAATAATTCCAAGTTACAGAGACTGAGTTGACCTGATGTGGTTGATGGATGTTGCTGCTTCTTGAAGTTTACTTTGAGTTTAGAAAGGAAGCTAATTCTAAGTAGTGTAATTAAGGTTAATGTTGTAAGTTTCGTAATTGTTGTATTTGAATTTAAAAATTGTAATGGAGTTTTCTTTATTATAATCTGGACATTCATATATTAGATTTTTAATAAATTGTTCGTACATAGTGTTAGAAATTTGAAGTACTGTTTTGCCTCGACACCTGGTGGGTTTGGAAGGTCACACCTTGAGATTCGAGCGAGATCATAGAGATTTGTGTCACGGGTTTTGGGGCGTGATAATCAGTTTATCTACATTGTGATTGCCAATGTGTTATAGCAAAGGCAACTAACAAAATTTATAAAGGGAAAAGTAGACATATACATCTAAGACATAACATAATAAGACAGTAGCTTACTGATGGAGTAATAACTGTCGACTTTGTGAGGACAGAAAATAATCTAGCAGATCCACTGACCAAACCACTAACTAGGAAGTTAGTATTGAAACATTTTGGGGGATGGGGTTAAAACCCATAGAATGAACAACTGGTGATGGCAACTTAACCTACGTGAATGGAGATCCTAGGAAGTAGGTTCAATGATCATAACAAGTCACTTGAGAAGTTCGATAGCACTGGTGGTGACATATCCTTATGATGTGTGCAATGCTAATTGCAATGTGTGAGGATGAGTTATTTCAGACTCTTAATAAGTCCATATCCTTTATAGGTAGTACGTTTAACTATAATTACATATTTAATGGATTTCACCTATGTGAGTGTGAAGTGGACCACTTATGTTGAGAGTTTGGTAGGCTCTCTAGAACACTCATGAAAATCCAAGTCATGCATGGTCTACATATGTCAACCCGCTAGAAGAAGACTGTGGTAGAATATGACATGTGTATCAATATTAGCTCGTTTACATAAAAGAGATTAGGTTCAAGAATTTATTCCACCTGGTCTCTGTAAATATTGCAATGAAACCCTACGTACCGGTTAAGTCCAAAAGGCATCGGTGTGACTGCATCATATTTGTTTAAGTACTAGACTGAATTTGTATTTGAATTTTTAAATCATGTGGGGGATTATTGGAGGGTGATTCAAAATCTCACCCTTTTCCCCTTTGTGAGAAGTTTTTCTCTCATGAGTTTTTCACTTTAAAGTTAGTCCCGCGTTGGAAACACACCAAATTCCTTTTTTTTTTTTGCACTTTAAAGTTAGACCCACATTGAAAACACACCAAACTCCTTTGTGAGTTCGTAAGCATTGACAAGTTTCTTATGGGTTGAAGGTAGGGGTGGCAGCGGGTCAGGCTTGGTCGGGCTCAGGCCGGGCCTTTATCTATAGGTAAGTGATATTGGGTTGGGCCCGGCACAAGCTTCGGGTTGAACATTGATTGTCCAATCCCGCTTGTTGTGTTATATACCAAGCCCGAGCCCGAGCCCGAGCCCGCCCATGATGAAATTTGAGATAATAAATATTAGACAAAAGTAGTACAAATTTTTAGTTACAAAGATTTGAACTTCAGACTTCAAAGCTGATTCTCACCACTAAGCTACAACCAAAGGATGATGTTGTAGTTTAGTAAACTTTACATATATCGCATATCTTCGGGTCGGGCTGGGTCGAGCCGGGCTAATCTAGCATAAACCTGAGCCCGGCCCGAAGAATTAATCGGGCCTTAAATTTCAGCCCGGCCCGGACCTACGAGCTCTTAACCCTTGCCCAAGCCCGGCCAAACATAGGGCTGGGCTGAACGGGTTGGGCGGGTCACCCGGCCCATTGCCACCCCTAGTTGAACGCCCAAAAAGAGAAATGTGAATGTGTTAGTGTATGTGATCTTTTCGGGGGTGCTTTTCACACACGCACGTGCCATCGTTGACTAACCAACTGGCCGTGCCGAATCGAGCTCAAGCCAGGCTAGGTTGGTGTGGTGTGGATCTTATACTTTTTGATGCTTTTTAAATTCAATTTTGAATTTGAATAAAGAGCCTTAATTGCAAAAAATGCTTCTTTTCTCTAATTACAAAACTGTATTATATTAAGTATAAAACCATTTATGTCTTAAATTCAAAAACAGGTTTTTGTCTTTAATTTCAAAATTGGTTTGTGTTGGGAATCTTCGTGCAAAAATATAGACACACAAACAAGAACACAAAGAATTACGTGGTTCGGCACAAAC
>JAUPMG010162331.1:0-10778 GCA_031762675.1 Pachysandra terminalis | reverse complement strand
TGTTGCCACTCTCGTAGAAATACGAGGTGAAGGTGACGCTTGGACTGGACAACCCATGAATTTGGAAAAATCTGGTCTGGGTCGTTACACTATTTTCTAACTACTTACACTTTAATCTTCTAACTAATTACACTAAACTCCCCTAAATGAGTTGGGTTATTACACTCTATCCTCCTTAAGACAATTTCGTCCTTGTAATTTGCTTACCTACTCAAACAGTTGCGGATACTTCTCCCGAACGTCGGCTTCAAGTTCCCATGTAGCTTCTGTTGTTCCGTGATTGCTTCAAAGTACTTTCACTAACGGTATCACTTTGCTTTGCTGACTTGCTCCTAACGGTCTAGAATTTATACCGGATATTCTTCATAGGTTGCATCTTCAATAACTATCACAGTCTGCCAATCGATTACACTGGTTGCATCTGGGTAGTACTTTCTCATCATCGAGACGTGTAATACGTTGTGTACTTGGTCTAGGCTAGACGGCAGTAACAACTGGTAAGCCACCTCTCTAATCCGTTCAGATATCTCAAAAGGTCCAATGAACCTTGGTTTTAACATACCTTTCTTCCCGAATCAAAACACTCCTTTTGTTAGTGAAACGTTAAGGAATACCCAATCTCCTACCATAATTCCAGTTCTCTCCTCCTCACATCGGTATATTTTTTCTGACGGCGTTGTGCAACTAGAAGCTTCTCCCTTATGAACTTAATCTTCTCGATTGTTTCAATAATGATTTTTTGTCCTAAGGCAACATGTGTGTTTTCTTCGCTCTAGCACAAAGGGGATCTACAAGACCTTCCATACAAAGCTTTGAACGGTGCCATACCAGTGGGTGATTCGTAACTGTTGTTGTATGAGAATTCCACAAGTAGTAAGTGTCTTCCAAACTCCCTTTACAATCCAGAATACATGCTCGAAGTAAATCCTCCAAAACTTGATTAACATGCTCCGTTTGTCTGTCCCTTTGAGGGTGGAATGCAGTGCTGAATTTTACCTGAGTTCCCAAGGCCTTATGCAAACTCCCCCAAAACTTAGACATGAATTGGGCTCCTCGATCTGAAACGATCGTCATTGGTACTCCATGAAGTCTGATTTTCTCTTTCACATAGATCATTGCCAAGTCATCTGTGTTCATCGTGGTACTTTCTGCGATGAAGTGTACATATTTGGTCAATCTTTCTACAATCACCCAAACCATATCATGGTTGTTGCGGGTCATAGGTAGTCCCATAACAAAATCCAATGAAACCAAGGAGAAGAACAAACGCTCCCTTAGTTTTACTTCAATATTTGCCAAGAATAAATCATTCTAAAATAGTATGGAAGAGGTTCAAGGCTTCCACATGTCCCTAGGTTCATTGGTGTTCAATTTTCGTAAAGACTTGCTCAACAAGAAATGAAGTTTCATATTTTCAAGTTTAGGAAGTTAACTTCCAGAAATTTACTAAACGGAGCTCGGTATTTTGGCCATAACCCATTGGGTACAAGTCCCAATAAGGATATTTTGGTGGCCCTGGAAAGCTAAGAAGTAAAGCTACAATGTTCGTGAAGACGTAAAAGTTCAACTCGATCTTTGCGAAGGTTAAATTGGCAATAGAAGAGCGAAAGCAGGAAGTTTCCTGTTCTGAAGCATTGAAGAAGAAGTTACTATTTTTACAGGTTTTCCTTTTCAAACTGGAGAGGACGAATTTGGAGCTCTATATAAGCGGATTTTAGGTTTTCTTTGGAGGACACTTTTTCTTTTGGAGTTTTTTGCTAGAGTTTTTGGAAGAGAACGAAAAGGAGAATAACAAGTGGAGAAGAAGGAAGAGGAAAGGAAGTGAAGTCTTCAAGCATGAAGATGATCATCGGAACTACATCTCCTTCAACACCCATCAGCGGCTAAATACCGTTCTAGGGTTTCAATGAAACCCTAGCCAAGTAACTTTGGGATTTATTAGTTTAATTTAGAGTTTTTGATATTGTTTGTATGGATTGCATAATCTAGAGAATTGTTCTTAACAATTGGTTTTATTGTTTTAGTTGATTCCTTGAAGAATAGATTTCTTTTATTACAATATATTTTCTTAGAAATTAATATTCAAACACTTTCAATTCTTGTAGTATTGTTGGTGATCGTTATGCAATTGTATTTATTGGAATGTGAAATTAATTTTAGATAATTCACGCCTAGAGAAAACAAGTTGTTTTACAACCCTAGTTTAGTGTATAAAATTTGTGCCAATTGAAGATGGGTTATGCTAGGAGTTAATCTCCATTATCTTTCTTGTGATTTGTGAGACTTGTAGTCAAAACCCAATTATGTGTACAGCCTTATCAGACTCTCTAGGTTAAATTGATTGCCAATAGTTAGGAGGTTAGTGGTGGATTTGAATCCCTAGACTTTCCCTATCCAAACAACTTCTCACTTTTAATCAATTCTATTTAGTTTTCTTTATTTATTTAATTCTTAGTTTTAAAGAATCACAAATCCTGTTTTGAACTAGTTAGAATTTAAGTAGTTTAATTAAGTCAACCATCTCAATCCCTTGGGTACGATACCCTCGTACTTGCCCAGCTACAATCAAACTCGTGCACTTGCGAGGTGTTCTCATTTTGAAACATCAAGTTTTCTGCGTCGTTGCCAGGGATTGTTTGTACAGTTGTTTATATTAAAAATTTGACTTCCAAATTAGTTCCTAGATTATATTTTCTTTTTTTATTTTATTTTAATTTTTTTATTTATTTTGTCTTAATTTTTATTTCTTTTAATTACAGGTTTTCTTTTACCTTTTGTGCATTAGCAGCTCAAGTTGGTCTTAAGGAACAATTGAAGCACGCTAGAAGAGGTAAGTAATCTTACTTTGTAATTGTTGTAGTTGGGTTTAATTTGGTTTGAGCATTGTGTGATTTGGTTTGTGGATGCATGGTCGTCGTTCACTGCAATCCACATTGAGATACTTTGACTTTACACACATTCCATCACTTCCCACAGTTGACCCACTCACTACAACAATGACCGGAGAAGAGGAAGTACCAAAAAGCCTTGGGGATCACTATACCCCAACCATTTTCACTTCACCATCATGCATTAGACTACCTAATGTCACTGCCAACCATTTTGAAATCAAAGCAAGCACTATCCAAATGCTCCCTTCCTTTTATGGTTTGGCACAAGAGGACCAATAGAAGCACTTGAATGAGTTTTTAGAGATTCGTACCACTTTCAAGTTGCCCAACTTAATGGATGATGCCGTACGCCTACGACTCTTCCCATTCTCACTTCAGGATAAGGACAAGTATTGGCTTTGTTCATTGAAACCAGATACACTCATAACATGACCACAGATGAAACAAGAGTTCCAAAAAATGTACTTCCCCATAGGAAAGATCAATCAATGTAGGCGGGCTATTAGTAGCTTCGCCCAACATGGGGGAGAGATTTTTCATGAGAGTTGGGAGAGGTTGAAGGACCTTCTTAGGAAGTGTCTACATCATGGTGTTCCTAAGTGGTAACTAGTCCAATGTTTTTATATTGGTCTAACTGAGCGAAATAGGAAGATGGTGGATGCATCATGTTGGGGAACTTTCTTGAAAACGAATGAGGACCAAGCTTGGGAACTCATTGAGAACCTAAGCGATAATTCATTGCAACATGTTAGATCTTGTAGGTATGAAACACACACCCCCCAATGCTCCTAAAAGAGGTGGCACTTATGAGGTTAACCATACCTCTCATTTGGAGGAGAAGGTAGATGCATGGACTAAGACAATTCATAATCACATGCATATAGGTCAAGCGTCACTATCTCCCTCACCTACAAGTTCACTCATGAGGCATGTGCCATATGTTTGAGTGTTGCTCATTCCATTGGTGACTGCCTCGCTGCTCCTTTGTATATCGACCTTGTCCAAAAGCAACTTAACATGGCTCAATCATTTCCCCATCCCGTGAATAACCCTTATTCCAACACCTACAATCCGGGATGGCAGAATCACCCCAAATTTTCTTGGACACATGGTTCGGAGTAAAAAACTACACAAGCACCACAGCCTAATTTCCAAAATAATTCCAATTTTCGGCCACAACAATCTTTTGCACCCCAAGCACCACCACCTAGGGTCTCCACATTTGAGGATAAAGTTTTGTCATACCTTCAAGCACAAGATACCAAGTTGACAAACTTTATCCAAAATCATGAGGCTATTAATAAATCACATGAGAAAATGCTACACTCACACACTCAATCCATCTCAAAATTTGAGACCCAAATTGGTCAAATAGCTACCACTCTTGGTATGAGAGATGAAGGGAGGCTTCCGAGCCATCCTGTGGCCAACCCTAGAGGCCAATATGGAGTTGAGGGTGTTGACCCCAATTGTGCTCAAGTTCAAGCCATAAACACCCTTAGGAGTGGGATGACCATAAATAATAATGTAGGGGTGAATGAAAACAAAGACAAGGGGGTGGTAGAAGAATCAAGAGGAGAGGGAGTTGAAGAGAGTCAGAGTTCTAGAAAGGACTCCACACCTCTTAAAACCACACTTAATGGGCCCATTCCTGCAGCATCTCACTTGCCAAGGGCACCATTTCCACGAGCACTTCAATGCACAAGTCCCTTTGATAAGAAAACCAAGGTTGAGAAAATGATTGACACTTTTAAAGTGAAGATCAATCTTCCCTTGTTGGACGCAATTCAACAAATCCCAGCTTATGCCAAGTTCTTGAAAGACCTGTGTACCCAAAAGAGAAAGTTTAGGACACATCGCACAAATAATGTCTTCTTAACCGAGCAAGTGAGCTCAATCTTGAAGCACACCCCTGCCAAATTCAAGGATCCTGGTTCACCTACCATTTCATGCATTATTTGTGACCATTTCATCGACAGGGCACTCCTTGACTTAGGGGCGAGTGTAAATCTTTTGCCATACTTGATGTATGAGAAGTTGGGTTTGGGGGAATTGTTACCCTCCATGGTTACTCTTCAACTTGCAGACAGATCTGTAAGAGTACCACGTGGAGTCATTTAGGATGTGTTGATTAAAGTGGATAAATTCTACTTTCCCTTCCTAGTCCTAGACATGGAATCCTACCCGAATCCTAGGCACCAAATCCCTATGATTCTTGGTCGCCCTTTCTTGGCTACAGCCAATGCATCTATTAATTGTAGGACCGGGGTGATAAATGTCTCTTTTGGGAATATGAAGGTTCGACTAAATATTTTTAATGCTTCAAATCAACCTTGTGAAGAAAATGAGCTTGAGTGCCTTGCTATTAATACCGTTGCTGAATTAGTTGAGGAAGCACTTCCCTCCATTATACCTAAGGATCCATTGGAGGCCACACTTTGCACTTTAACACCGAGGATTTTGACATTGATTCCTCCATTGAGGAGGTACACTCTTTGCTTGAATCCGTGTGTTACACCCCTGCCCCTCCATGGGAACGTAAGGTAGAACCCCTACCTACCCTTTGTAGTACACCTCTCTTGCATTCAGTTGAGTTACCACCCGCCCTTGAGTTAAACCCTCTTCCAGCTACACTCAAGAATGCCAAGCCTAGTAAAGAGATGCAAAGGGGAGTGAACCCAAACATAAAGGATGATGTGAAAAAGGAAGAGGTGAAGCTCGTAGATGTGGGTATCATATACTCCATCTCGAATAGAAAGTGGGTGAGTCAAACCCAACTGGTTCCTAAACAATCCGAGAGCACCATTGTTGAGAACGTCATGGAACACGGAGTAATTGAGTCCACTGACTTGATTGACTCCATATATGTTGATGTTTGAGTGCACTTAACCTATATGCATGAGAGTATGAATGAACTTGGTCAATGCATCTACCATCTCCTCCAAATGAGAGGTATGGTAAACCTCATAAATGCCACCTCGTTTAGGAGCACTAGAGGGTGTTCCATGCCTACAACATGTGACATGTTTCAATGCATTATCTCTTAGGTTCTCAAAGAGTTCCTAAGCTTAGTCATCATTCTTTTTCAAGAAAGTTCCCCCACATCATGCATCCACCATCTGCCTATTTGGTTCAGTTAGACTATCATAAAAACATTGGACTAGTTGCCACTTAGGAACACCATGATATGGACACTTCCTAAGAAGGTCCTTCAACCTCTCTCAAATCTCATAAAAAAGTTCTCCCCCTATTGGGAAAAGCTAGTGATAGCCCGCCTACTTTAGTTAGTCTTTCCTATGGGGTTGTACTTTTTAAGGAACTCTTGTTGCATATGTGACCATGTTGTGATTGTGTCTGGTTCTAAGGAACAAATCTAATACTTGGCCTTAGCCTTAAGGAAGAATGGGAAGAACCGTAGCTGTACGGCATCATTCGTGAAGCTGGGCAACTTGAAAGTGGTACAAATCTCTAAAAAGTACTCATTCAAATGCTTGTATGAGTCCTCTTGGGCCAAACCATAAAAAGAAGGGAGCATTTGGATAGTGCTCGATTTGATTTCAAAATGGTTGGCAGTGACATTGGGTAGTCTAATGCATGATGGTGAAGTGAAAGTGGTTGGGATATAGTGATCTCCAAGGGTTTTTGGTACTTCCTCTTCTCCGGCCATTGTTGTAGTGAGTGGGTCTATTGTCGGAAGTGCGGGACTGTGTGTGAAGTCAAGGAATCGCAATGTGGGGTGCAGTGAATGACGCCCATGCATCTACAAACCAACTCACACAGGACTCAAACCAACTTATACCCAATCACAACAATCATAAAGTAAGAGTACTTACCTCTTGTAACGTGCTTCAATCGTTTGTTAAGACCAAATTGAGCCGCTAATGCAAAGAAAATAAAACCTACAATTAAAAATTAAGACAAAATAAAAGGAATAAAATAAAACAAAACCAAAAAAATATTGAAACTAAGCTAGGAACTAATTTGGGAGTCAAATTTCTTAATATAAGCAACCGTACAATCAATCCCCGACAACGGCGCCAAAAACTTGATGTTTCAAAATGAGAACACCTCGCAAGTGCACGAGTTCGATTGTAGCTCGGCAAGTACAAGGATATCGTACCCAAGGGATTGAGATGGTTGACTTAATTAAACTACTTAGCTTCTAATTAGTTCAAGACAAGATTGATTTATTATTTAAAACTAAGAATTAGCTAAATAAAGAAAACTAATTGAAAGTGATTAAAAGTGAGAAGTATTTGGATAGTGAAAGTCTAGGGATTCAAATCCACTGCTAACCACCTAACTTTGGGCAATAAATCTAACCTAGAGAGTCTGATAAGGTTGTACACCTAATTGGGTTTTGACTACAAGTCTCATCAATCACAAGAATGATAATGGAGATTAGCATAACACATCTTCGATTGACACATATTGTATACAATAAACTAGGATTGTAAAACAACTTGTCTTCTCTAGGCATGGATTATCTAAAATTAAATTTCACATCCCAATAAAAATCATTGCATTACCATCACCAACAAGACTACAAGAATTGAAAGTGTTTGAATATTAAATTCTAGGAAAATATATCCTAATGACAGAAATATATCTCAAAGAAATTAACTTTGATGAATAGAACCAATAGTTAAGAACAATTCTCTAGATTATGCAATCCATACAAAAATATCAAAAACTCTAAATAAAACTGACAAAACCCCAAAGTTACTGGGATAGGGTTTCATTGAAACCCTAGAAGGATGTTTACCCACTCATGGATGTCGAGGAGCCGAAGCGTGGATGATCTTCATGCTTGAGGACTACTCCATTCTTCTTCCTTCTTCTCCAATTCACATTCTTCAATATGTTCTCTACTAAAAATTGTTCCAAAACCAAAAACGTCCTCCTCTATTTATTAAACACCAAAACGCTTCCCTCTCTCTCTCCTCTAGCCAATTCTGGTTCTCTCTTTCCTTCCTCAATTCGGTCTCTTCCATTCTCCCTCCTTCCAATTTCGTCTCCAGCATTCTGTTTTCTTTCTAATTCTAGTTCGGTCCTTCTTCGCTCGCTAATTCTGTTTCCTTGCCCAATTCACGATCTTTGCTCTGTTTCCCAATTCGATCTCTACCATCTTGAGACAATTCGACCTCTTCTCTCTAATTCAGTACCTTTCCTCTTGTTAATTTGGTTCTCAGCCAATTCTTCACAATTCGGTCTTCCCTTGCCCTTCTATGAAACAATTTGGTTTATTCTTTTTTTATTCCCCCACTAGCCAATTGATTTATTGCTTTTCTCTTTCCAATTTGAATTGAAGATGAGACAATTCGGTCTCTTCTTATTTACCAATTCAATTTTGAAGAAAATGGTCCTTGCCTTCTCTTTTGGAGAATGCCAAGAATGCCCTTCTTCAATAAAATGCCAACAGGACCCCCCTTTTTAAAACAATGTCAAATATATCCTTTATAAAAGGAATCAGACATTTGGTTCATGATGAATTGGGCTGAACCGGCTTGGTCAGCGGCCTTGTTCTTCTTTCTTTATGACTTGATCCGACCCGATCTTAATCTAAATTTTCTCGAATACTGCCAAACCTGCAAAATTATGAAATATGCATTAATTCATTCTTTTAAACACCACTCTAGGACTAATAATCATGAATAATTAGCTTAGAAGTCCAAGTGCTACGCACTGATCACATCCACTTATGGAAACCAGATCAATAGGGTTAGTACAACAGTTAATAAAAATATGAAATGAGTATTTTAACATGATATGGTATGATATGAATGATTCAAACATGTCCTATAGTGAATGCAATGAGGAATACACATTTATTATGATACGCATTGTGAATGGACTAAACCAACACTTCCTAATAAGTGGACCTCAACATGAAGCTTCTCAATCAAAAACCAATTCAGGACCTAGGTCCGAGGAATTGTCGAAAAGTCCCACTCTTCATTACAGGCGCTAACCCATGGTATAAAGGCCACCATATACTAATTTACGAGTTTACCATACTCGAGGGATAGCGAACGTATATAGGATCTCGCAAACATCCTACCCTAGTTTAAGTGGGCCCTTTCACCCCACGGGTATATAGTCAACCCAACCGGAGGCTTCGCATAGTTTTTTCGTAGATTTTCACCTCCCGGTTCACTTATCATTCCATATCAGCCTAGTATGTTATGCATTAAACTAGGTGTAGTGACCCTAAACTGTGAATATTATATATTAAATTAAATTGAGATGAATTAAATAAGATAATTAATGAGAAGAAATCAATGGTGGTGTTATAGGAATTGATTAGTAATTTTACTGTAATTATTAGTGTGGTTTAATAGGCTAATTGGACCATAGGGTGATAATTTAAAACATAAGTATTGAATATGGGGTTATAAAGTAATCATACTGAAACTTATAAGGGACGATAGTGTAAATAAATTCATTATGGGGTAAACACTGTAATTAGAAACCTTGACTCAAATTTCAAACGCACAACCATGCGTTTGAATCAATCAATGTGTCATGGTTGCACGTGGGATGGTGGGAAGAGAAGTTAGGGAGTTAGCTCCCTATACTTCTAACCTCCCAATTGTAGGAACACATTCAACAGAATTGTGTCTAAATACTGCGAGATAAAAGAGAAGAAGAGAGAAAAGAAGAGGAAGAAGAAGGGAGACTCAAGATTACCAGATCAGATCTGTTAGGTAAATTCAGGTAAGTTCTTTACTCTGTATAATTCACTTGGAATAACATGTAGATATTGTTTTGGGATTGTTTGAATCCATGATTTAAAATCATGATTCCATGAAAGCATATGAATCGGCTGATTTTAATGATCTGTAAATTATTGTGTTAAGTCTCCTTAATTTATGAATGATATGATCTTGATTATAAGGTGATGATAATCCATGTATATGGGTTGGTTGTAAGTTAGGATTTAATTGATTGATTTCTGGAACCCTGTAAACTGTACAAATCTGAACTATTGATTAACGAACCTATGTGTATATTTTATATAATTTATTTTATTTTTAATCTTTCCCTGTTCATTTGGAACACATCAAAATAAGTTTGATGTCATTCTATAAGTATTTAGGAAGTTATGACCAAAATACCGACTGTACGTCGAAGCTGAAAAACCCAGAAATACCTTCGTGAACCATCGGTAGGTGCATCGGTACACCGACCAGCCTACCGATGAAATGAAGAAACAGGATTTTAGTTGGTCGATAGGTGTCGGTACACCGACCACCCTACCAATGGAGTATATGTAGAAAGACCATAGTTGGTCGGTAGGTGTCGGTACATCGATTGCCCTACCGATGGAGACTTCAGTTTGGTCGCCAGGCAACGGTGCACCAACCACTCTACTGACGGACCACATTGCCACAGACCAGCAGTGTATTAGGGAAATCAGTGCGGCATCAATACTCAGTCAGCCTAGGATTTTCATACAACACCTTATTTATCTGAATTTCATATAAGTAAATGTCCAATGATTCACATTGAAAACTGTAGTTTTGAGCCGCATTTCTGCCCCTTTATTTGCATATGTTAAACCTTAATTTTATGTTAATTTGATGTTTTGTCTTCTTTTGTTATGTATAGGTTTGCAGAGGTCAATATCAACAAATTCTGTCTTTGGGAAGCAATTAAAGTGCTGAAAGATGGCAAGAGATGGAGAAGAACAGAAGATGAATGGCTATTTTGGCTAGTAAACATCTGAATCAGAGAAACACTATTTCTATGTAGAATGTAGCTCGTGGAAGTATCTTTCCAACGCAACTTGAATCACGTTAATCCGATATTAGATGAAGGAGATATGGCTAAAATGGTGAACTGGACTTGAATGCCACTTACAAGCCCACAAGCCCACTTGAAAGC
>JAUPMG010162330.1:0-24439 GCA_031762675.1 Pachysandra terminalis | reverse complement strand
GCCTCGATCATTAGCAATGAAGCTTTTTTCCATTAAAGCTTTAATTGACTTAAATTAAGCCATTTTCCTTTCATTCTCATAAGACCTACAAAACATAATAAGTGCATTAATTCGTTCACATTAACATCTCTATAAGACTAATACGCATCATTAATAAGTCTAAAAGTACAAGTGTTAGACACTTATCAGTACCCTCGGCTCCGAATCTAAACTCTCGTCCTCCTCAGTGCGTCTATCTCTAGCTTCACGTGATGGCTCTCGTGGTGGTCAGGATGAACTAACTCCATCCTTCTGAGCCTTCTCAGTGGCGGCTATAGTCGTCTTCAATGGGTTTGGGTTGCTGGTTGTCTTTACTCTCGGCATTGTGAGATTTAGGGAAAAACAAACAATGAGGCTCGGGTTTACAAGGCAAGGAGTTCTAGGGCTCAAGAATAGTCCTAGGAGGCTCAAGAGAGGAAAGGAGGAAGACATTTTAGGGTTTAAAGTGAACCATGGAAGAAAAACACCTTAAATAGTGAATTATGGCCCTCACGGGTTTGGTACCCCAGCATTGCTAGTGTACCAGCGGGTAGTGACCAAGTACCAACGCCCAAAAGTTCCCAAAACTAATTATTTTGAATTTCTAAATTTGATATTCTTATTTTATTATTTAATTTCATAATTATCACATCCATAAATGATTTATATTCATCCCAAATTAATTTCTTTCTAATTTTACTTACTATCTGGACTGGGTCTACACCAAGTCTGCACCTCAATTTAATTTTTGTAGTTACTCTTATAGACTTGTACTTGTCCCTACCACAACTAAATTTCATGCTAATCCATACTAAAGGTTCCATAATATTTTTCCTTCTTTTAATCACTTCTACTTTAGTCCAAATTTGGGAATAATCCCTCTTAAATAAATATGTAGTGTCTTTTATTAATTCTTTATACATATACTAACACACCTTCCTTTTCATAAATTATAGGGCTAAATGTATTTGCAACTACATCATCCCATACATTTATTGAGGTACTTGGTCAGTGTTTGGATTATACATATATATACATAAGTCTTAGCATTTATAACAATGTGAGTTCCTGGTGGTCAGACCCCTTGGGATCTCCCAACTCAGTACACTCACCAAACAACACATGTTACATTCTTAAAGTTCATTCCTAAGACCTTCAGGAATGGTGGCCAACCATCTTTCACTACTCTTTTAGAACGTATACTTTAAGATATGCAAATAACAATTAACACTCCTCATCATCACATATCTAACCCAATATTCTATTCCTCCCACCAATACACTATCCTACTATCCTCACAAATAAATCTACTATCTACAAATCAGCTATTCTTCCTATTTCTGACTCTAATATCTTTCTTAATTTTTGATTTTTAATTAGTCCTTAAACTCACTAACATTCTAATCCCAATCCGACTCAGGCAGATTTAGACAACTTTGGTATGACCTAAGCTGAAAAGTTGCCGAAAGGCTTCAAGTCAGAATCAACCTTACGCTCTGATACCAATGTAGCGACCCGTGTCTTTAAATTTTAATTAATATAATTTAATTATAATTACCAATAAATCCTTTGTAAAAGATTATATCGGATTGTGTATTTAAATAATTGAAATAAGTAGGATTTGTAATTAAAACTAATTATGGGGTCCAATGTGTAATATTAGAAAATTTGGGGTCACTTAAGTTATTTTTAAACCATATGGAAACTAGGGTTTGTGTTGGAAGTTTGAAGCAAAGGGGATGGAGGAGCCATTTGACTTGGTCATTAGGGGGGGTGTGAAAGACTTTTACTATGTAATTTGAATTAGAGAGAGAGGGATTGTGTAACCTCCACTAACTCGCATAACATTAAGGGAGGAAAGAGAATTTGTCCCTACACGTTTGAATAAGAGAGAGAAAGGGGTTTTGCAGTAGATAAAAAAGAGAAGAGAGAAGAAGGAAAGAAGGAAGAAGAAGAAGAAGGAAAATGCTGCTAAGAGAAGATTGATGGGTGATCCATGACACCGGATAGTTGAAGAAAAAGCATAGGAAACGAGGTAGGGAGTCCTGTGTTACTACGGTAACAGATTTTACGGATGATCTCAATGCTATAGATAAATAGGGAATGCATGATCTGGTACGTTAAGCATGAATAGGTCTAAGATCTAGAGAAAATAGTAAGAATAATGCTATGTTGTTTGATTCATATGATCCACTTATGATGCTGTGTTTACTATGTTATTATGTGTTTTTATGAATCATGTTCATGTTCTTAGATTTATGATTGATTATCTGTTATTACTTGTTTAGATCCATGGAAATAAACTAGGTTTTATGTGTTTGTTGTTTGGATCTTATGAGTAGGTTTTAGAAACTTATTTTTTATTGACAAAACCTTAGAAAATACTAGGTTTGAGTAGAGGCACAAAGCCCTAGTTGAAAACTCAGAAAATGGCAAAAATTACCATTCGGTAGTAACTGCTCGGCAGCAACCGAGCAGTTACCGAAAACAACAAAAACAGTGTGTTCTCTGGACATGCTACCGAGCCTCGGTAGGATTCTTGGCAGCTACGGAGGCCCAATGAGCTTCAAATTTAGTAGAAACGATCCCTATTGAGTTGTGCACATGCCTGTATAGATGATTTGTGTGCAAAAGTCTAGAACTGGTCGAATCAAGAAAAGTATGGAAGGTCTAGAATTCAGGATTCTCGAACTGATTCAAATAGAATATGAGGTGTTATTGACTCATTGGTGTTGGATATGTTCATAGAGCCCCAAGATAAGATTAGTGTGATTAGAAATGATCATATAGGATTCGTTTGGTTGAATGGTGCTAATAGCATCCAATGTAGACTTAGGTTTGACTTGGGTTGACTTCTGTATGACTGTGTTGACCTTGATGATTGACTTGTTTCTTCGATAAGGGTATCATGAGTATCCCTGATTTTGATTGTATTTGTATCTGAATTACTTCAATTTATGATTTGGACGGGTGAGCTTCCACCATGAGTGAAAGTCCCTAAAGGTAAGACATGGTATGGGGATATTCCACCACGGGTGAAAGTCCCTAAAGGAAAGGCATGGTATGGGTGTATTCCACAATGGGTGAAAGTCCCTAAATGGAAGGTTTGGTATGGGTGTTATTCCACCGTGGGTGAGAGTCCCTAAAGGAAGATCTGGTTACAGGTGAGCTTCCACCATGGGTGCAAATCCCTAAATGGAATGCGAGTATACTGGTGTATTCCACCGTGAATGCAAGTCTCTTATGGAATATGAATGGTGGCTTTCCTCTGTGGGTGCAAGTCCTTAAAAAGAAAAGGTTACTGATATAGATGTGTTTCCATCGTGGATGAAAGTCCCTAAAGGAATGGACAGGTGGCTTTCTCCGTGGGTGAAAGTCCCAAAAAGTATGGCGTGTTACTGGTGTATTCCACAGTGAGTGAAAGCCTTTTTTGGAGTAGGAATGGTGTTTTCTACCTTGGGTGCAAGTCCCTAAAAGGATGGGTCGTATGGTCGTGAGTTGGAATGAGCATGTGACTAGGCTAGGCCTGGTGACACCTTGCATTGCATTGCATTTCATTTCACTCCATGCTTGCATCATACCTTGCATTGCATTGCATTTCTGTTTGACTTGACTGTGATGCATATACATTATGACTTCTTGACTGCGAATATGATTGTGATTGGGTCGCATTGGTGGTATCAAGGTGAGACCTTGTGGATAAGGGTGTATTTCCACCATGGGTGAAAGTCCCTAAAAGAAAAGGATTGTACTGGTGGCTTCCTCCATAGGTGAAAGTCCCTAAAAGAATTGTTATATGTTGTTTGCTTGTGAACATAGTGGGACTATGTGTATGATTATGTGATATATGTGTGTGTGGATAAGGGTGTACTTCCATCGTGGGTGCAAGTCCCTAAAGGAATGGTACAAGAGACTTCCTTTGTGGGTTCAAGTCCCTACAGGAATGGTGATGTGCAAGATATGTGATAGGTATTTATGTGGTTACTTGGTCGCAGCATGGTGGGACCATGTGGTGTTTAATTATGTGTTATCTGGTTGTAGCATGGTGGGACCATGTGGTATGTGTTATATGTTGATTGGCCATAGCATGGTGGGACCATGTAGTATTTTGTTGTGGACCATAGTTAGACTATGTGACTACGGTGATCTTGTTGTTGTCACACGGTGGGACCATGTAGTGTTTTGTTGTGGACCATAGTTAGACTATGTGACTACTGTGATCTTGTTGTTGTCACATGTTGGGACCATGTAGTGTTTTGTTGTGGACCATAGTTAGACTATGTGACTACTGTGATCTTGTTGTTGTCACATGGTGGGACCATGTAGTGTTTTGTTATGGACCATAGTTAGACTATGTGACTACTGTGATCTTGTTGTTGTCACATGGTGGGACCATGTAGTGTTTTGTTATGGACCATAGTTAGACTATGTGACTACTGTGATCTTGTTGTTGTCACATGGTGGGACCATGTAGTGTTTTGTTGTGGACCATAGTTAGACTATGTGAATACTGTGATCTTGTTGTTGTCACATGGTGAGACCATGTGTACACTTGTATGTCTGTTTTTTTTGGAACATGGTGGGATCATGTTGAATCTGCTTGAACATGATGGGATCATGTGGGTAGCCTTAACATAGTGGGACTATGGGGATTGTGAACTATTGATTGTTATAACTTGATTTGGTATGGTTACCATGTGAATGGTGATTTTACATGATGATTGTAATATTCATGCTAGTGTATGAAATATAGTATGATGACATGATTAATACGTATATGACTGTGATAGTATGTGATGACTTGAAATGCATGACATGAACCGTACTGATTTGCATGCATAAATGTAGCTATTGTAGTCTCGTAGGATTTCTCTACCAGGCTTCGGCTGATCCTTATCTCTACAAGTGATTGGATTGTCTGAGTCCTAGCTAGCTTTTGGAGAGGAGATCTTTCTGTTGAGATGCATTTACGTTTTGAGTCTACATGACTTACTTTATTTGGTTTGACCCTTAAAGGGCAGAATTGTAATCGATGATATTCGGATTACTTTAATTGTGGGTTGATAGCTCAACATGCTTAGTTGGGCTATGGTTTTAAATTTTTCAGACTTCCGCTGTATATTATATGGGTACGACTCTGATTCAACCAGGTAAGGGTTGATGTTGTGGCTATTTATCCGTATCCACATGGTGAGTCGAAGGTCAGTTCCTTGGAATCCTCGAGATCCCGTATCTCGGATTTGGGGCATGACAAATGTGGTATCAGAGAGCTAGGTTTAAGTCTTCTAGGCTTTGGGAAGTCTTAGGTCATTATGAAAACCTAAGATGAGAACCTAGAAACACGGGAACCTAGGAGCCACATTTGTGAATTATGTGAAATATACCTTGATATAGTATGTGAGTATGTAATATGATATGCTTATGTGCTTATGTATTAAAGTATTTGGAGTGCCTTATGTAGACTGTTTGGATTAGGTAGTTCTGGTGAATTGCTTGATTTGTGTGAAATTACATTAAAGTAATAATTGAGTATTAAGTTTGCTATGATTGTGCTGATTACTTAATGAGTGTTGCATATAAGTGATATTAGCATGAGAACTTAGAGGCTTATTACTTAGGTGATTTTTGTAATTAGTAAAGCCAGAGTCTATACGAGAGTATAGTGAGGCCCTAAGATGATAATATAGAAACTTGTTAAGCCAAAATTCACTTCTTTGAATCTGTGATGATTGACTTCTTGTAAATTATTTGGTATGGTGTAAGTACAACAATGGTATGCCTTTTACTTAAATATGATTGTGCGATTGCCCACTATAACTGCTCTGTGTTGGAGATCTAGAGCCTATCAAGTTTAGTTAAATCTAGGAAGAAACATAGAGACAAATAAATTTATGAATCACATGAGATTTTGTAGTGAATATAACCTGATTGGTTTGCTGAATTTTGTGAATGCTGTGATTGTTCTATAGTGCGTACTCCTTGTGAGATGCTTTTAATTGTGTGCTGAGTGTTTCTTACAATTGTTTTCCTTTGTGTGATTAATTTGGAGTGGTGTGCCTTCTATGCTTAAGAGAATAAGTGATGAAGACACAAGTGAATAAAATATTTACTTATTGTAGTGATTAAAATTTGTATGAAGACTAAATTAAACATTAATGAATAGTGATGACTTTTGAGAGAAAACATATTACAATAGCATATGAACAAGAACGAATGTAGTTGTTATTACCTAATATGCAAAAGATATTATCTTGATATAAACTAAATGTGAAATTAAACATAGTGTAAATAACACATGTTACGGGAAAACAAAAGTCACAAGTGTATGGAAATAACAATATCGAATTGTAGATAAATGCACTATGTAAGTACAGTGTATGATGAGTGGTGTAGGTGCAACATGAGTATGCTTGAGACATTAGTAGTATGGGTATGCCTAGAATGTTAATTATTTATGTTTTGTGTGAGGTCCTTGGTGACCCATTGATAAATGTAGGTTTTCTTGATGTGATTTTATAGTCAGGCTATGCCTAACAACCCTGCATTGTATTCGTTTTATCTTCATTCTTTGTTTGCATTTGAGCATTATGCATCACGTCATTTATGTGTATTACAACTTTATATGTGTTTATCTTTCATCATCTGATTGTTGCGTGAGTGTTGGTTTGCCTCATTAAGTGTGTATCTGTTACGTTAATGTGTTAGTGATTGATTGTTTTGCATTATATGCATCCTCGCTCTTTGTGTAGTGTTATGTGAATTGTTTGTGATAATGGAATGTTCTTCGGGTGATCAAATAGTATAGTGATGTTACGACTGATACTTCTGTGGTGTTATTATGATTTGTAATATTAGTTTAACAACGTAGGTGTTTTAATGTGTATTGTGGTTGTAGTCATGTTAAATGTATTACACGATAACAATTAACCATATCAGTTACAATATGATATTTATGTTATCATGATAAATAGAAACTTAGAAATATATGACCATAGAAATTATACCGGATAGGAAAATATTCAGATGACCTTCATAAACGTTAGACTCAACACTTCCCTATTATGAAAGAGAACATAAAACAAAATCATAAATTGGTTGAGTAGATAATCAAATGAACATTCTCTGCAAACTAGTTCTTTTTATCATACAGTGAGATTTAAGATTGAATGTAATTATCAGCGTAATGATATTAATGTTATGAATTTCACACTAGGGTGATTGAAACTTATATACGTAGATGCCTTCACTTTGATTAAAACATATGTGTTATGTAAGTATAATAGTGTGATGACTTCACCCCACTGATGTATTGCGAAATAGACTCTGTTATTATTAGTTTGAATACATAATAGAGACAACTGTAAATTTCGAGACAAAATTCCTTTAAGGGGGGAGAATGTAGCGACCCGTGTCTTTAAATTATAATTAATATAATTTAATTATAATTACCAATAAATCCTTTGTGAAAGATTATATAGGATTGTATATTTAAATAATTGAAATAAGTAGGATTTTTAATTAAAACTAATTATGGGGTCCATTGTGTAATATTATAAAGATTGGGGTCACTTAAGTGATTTTAAAACCTTACGGAAACTAGGGTTTGTGTTGGACATTTGAAGCTAAGGGGATGGAGGTGCCATTTGACTTGGTCATTAGGGGGTAATAGACTTTTACTATGTGATTTGAATTAGAGAGAGAGATTGTGTAACCTCTCACTAACTCACGTAACATCAAGGACGAGAGAGAATTTGTCTCTACACGTTTAATAGACTTTTACTATGGGAAACGAGGTATGGATTCCTGCATTTCTACGGTAACTGATTTTATGGATGATCTCAATGCTATAGATAAATAGGGAATGCATGATCTGGTATGTTAAGAATGATTAGATCTAAGATCTAGAGAAAATAGTAAGAATAATGCTATGTTGCTTGATTCACATGATCCACTTATGATGTTGTGCTTACTATGTTTTTATGTGTTTTTATGAATAATGTTCATGTTCTTAGATTTATGATTGATTATCTGTTATTACTTGTTTAGATCCATGGAAATAAACTAGGTTTTATGTGTTTGTTGTTTGGATCATATGAGTAGGTTTTAGAAACTTATTTTTTATTAATAAAACCTTAGAAAACACTAAGTTTGAGTAAAGGCACGAAGCCCAAGTGAAAACCCAGAAAAATGGCTAAAACTGCCGTTCGGTAGCAGTCTCGGTAGCTACTGAGCAGCTATCGTAAACAGCAAAAACAGTGTGTTCTCTGGACATGCTACTGAGCATCGGTAGCAGTGCTACCGAGCTTCTCGGTAGGAGTCTCAGCAGCTACCGAAGCCCAATGAGCTTCAAATTTTGTGGGGAGGATCCCCATTGAGCTGTGCACATGCCTGTTTGGATGGTTTGTGTGCAAAAAATCTAGAACTGGTCGAATCAAGAAATGTATGGAAGAAGGTCAAGAATTCAGGATTCTCATACTGATTCAAATGGAATATGAGGTGTTATTGACTCATAGGTGTTGGATATGTTCATAGAGCCTCAAGATAAGATTAGTGTGATTGGAAACGATCATATAGGATTCCTTTGGTTGAATGGTGCTAATAGCATCCAATGTAGACATAGGTTTGACTTGGGTTGACTTCTCTATGACTTGTGTTGACTTTGATGATTGACTTGTATGTGTGATAAGGGTAACATGAGTATCCATGATTGTGATTGTGTTTATGTCTGAATTACTTGAATTTATGATCCGGATGGGTGAACTTCCACCATAGGTGAAAGTCCCTAAAGGTAAGGCATGGTATGGGTGTATTCCACTCTGGGTGAAAGTCCCTAAAGGAAAGGCATGGTATGGGTGTATTCCACCATGGGTGAAAGTCCCTAAAGGGAAGGTTTGGTATGGGTGTTATTTCACCGTGGGTGAGAGTCCCTAAAGGAAGGTCTGGTTACAAATGAGCTTCCACCGTGGGTGCAAGTCCCTAAACGGAATGCGAGTATACTGGTGTATTCCACCCTGAGTGCAAGTCTCTTAAGGAATAGGAATGGTGGCTTTCCTCTGTGGGTGCAAGTCCCTAAAAGAAAGGGTTACTGATACATGTGTATTTCCATCATGGGTGAAAGTCCTTAAAGGAATGGACAGGTGGCTTCCACCATGGGTGAAAGTCCCTAAAGTATGGCATGTTACTGGTGTATTCCACTGTGAGAGAAAGCCTCTTAAGGAATAGGAATTGTGTTTCTACCGTGGGCGCAAGTCCTTAAAAGGATGGGTTGTATGGTCATGAGTTGGAATGAACATGTGACTGGGCTAGGCCTGGTGATGCCTTGCATTGTATTGCATCTCATTTCACTCCATGCTTGCATCATACCTTGCATTGCATTGCATTTCTGTTTGACTTGACAGTGATGCAAATACATATGAATTCTTGATTGTGAATGTGATTGTGATTGTGTCACATTGGTCGTAGCAAGGTGGGACCTTGCGAATAAAGGTGTATTTACACTGTGGGTGAAAGTCCCAAAGGAAAGGATTGTACTGGTGGCTTCCTTCGTGGGTGAAAGTACCTAAAAGAATGGTTATATGTTGTTTGCTTGTGAACATAGTGGGACTGTGTGTATGATTATGTGATATGTAAGTATGTGGTTAAGGGTGTACTTCCACCGTGGGTGCAAGTCCCTAAAGGAATGGTACATGAGACTTCCTCCGTGGGTGCAAGTCCCTAAAGGAATGGTGATGTGCAAGATATGTAATAGGTATTTATGTGGTTACTTGGTCGTAGCATTGTGGGACCATGTGGTGTTTAATTATGTGTTATCTAGTTGTAGCATGGTGGAACCATGTGGTATGAGTTATTTGTTGACTGGCTATAACATGGTGGGACCATGTAGTGTTTTGTTGTGGAACATAGTTAGACTATGTGACTACTGTGATCTTGTTGTTGTCACATGGTGGGACCATGTGTGCACTTGTATGTCTATTTTGTTTGGAACATAGTGGGATCATGTTGAATTTGCTTGAACATGATGGGATTATGTGGGTTGCCTTAACATAGTGGGACTATGGGGATTGTGAACTATTGATTGTTATAACTTGATTTGGTATAGTTACCATGTGAATTTTACATGATGATTGTAATATTCATGCTAATGTATGCTAATTAATACGTATATGACTGTGATAGTATGTGATGACTTGAAATGCATGAAATGAATCGTATTGATTTGCATGCATAAAAGTAGATATTATATCTCGTAGGTTTTCTCTACTAGGCTTCTGCTAATCCTTATCTCTACTGCTGATCTGATTGTCTGAGTCCTGGCTGGCTTTCGGAGAGGTGATCTTTCTGTTGAGATGCATTTAGTTTTTGAGACTTCATGACTAACTTTATTTGGTTTGACCCTTAGAGGGCAGAATTGTAATAGATGATATTCGGATTACTTTAATTGTGGGTTGATAGCTCAACCTGCTTAGTTGGGCTATGATTTTAAATTTGTCAGACTTCCGCCGTATACTATATTGGTACGACTCAGATTCAACCTGGTAAGGGTTGATGTTGTAGCTGTTTATCCGTATCCACGTGGTGGGTCTGACGGTCGGTTCCTTGGAATCCTTGAGATCCCATATCTCGGATTTGGGGAGTGACAACCAATCTGTCACGCCCCAAAACTAGTAGCAGAAATCCCTATGCGTGAGACATTGATCTCAAGGCACAACCTTCGGGTTCTAACCAAGGAGTGTGGATTCCCATATTAGTACAACCAATAAAGTAATAAAGACAACCTTTATTGATAACATCAGAGTGAGGAAGATTTTGTACAATGAACAACAGCCAAAGTGAAACTCATTCGCGAGAGATTGAAAACAGCGCAGAGGCGACATAAGAGCTACGCAGACCGTAGGAGGAGAGATCTTAAGTTTGCAGTTAGTGACCATGTATTCTTGAAGGTTTCCTCTTTGAAAGAAGTGATGAGATTCGGCAAGAGAGTGAAATTAGCACCACGTTACGTTGGATCCTTTAAAGTACTAGAGCGCATCGGACAAGTGGCATACAGAATTGCTTTGCCACCACAACTTGCAGCAGTTCATGACATATTCCATGTATCACTACTACAGAAGTATGAACTAGACCTATCGCACATAGTAGATTGGCGCGAGTTATAGCTTAGAGCAGACGTATCCTACGTAGAGCAACTGATGAAGATTTTGATTCGAAAGGAGAAGGTTTTGAGAACCAAGACCATTCACCTAGTGAGGGTTCAGTGGGGACATCACGAAGAATCTGAAGCTTCATGGGAGTTGGAATCGGACATTCGGGAGCATTATCCAGAGCTATTCACTGATTGAGATACGCAGTTTCGGGGACAAAATTCTTTTAAGAGGAAGGTTGTAGTGACCTAAATCCTCTATTAGAAAGGTTCCTTAAGTTATGATTAATTGTAGTGTATTTTATTTGGCATCTAACCATCTAAATTAATAGGTATTACCCTATATAGATAATAAATACACTAGGGACCCCAAAATAATAACTTAATATTAAAATACACCCTTATACTAATATTACCTGCAATTTATATGGTTAGATGCCATATTAATATGTACCGGTGGGTACCAACGGTCTAATGTCTGCGGGGTTTCATCGGTACCCTCACCGGTGTACCAGTGGGCACCGATGTCCCTATTTTGCCTATAAAATACCCCCTGTCGTTAGCCTCGTCAGTGTACCGATGGGGTGCCAACAGGGTTCGATCCGGGGATTTCCAGATCTAGGGATCTTCATCCCATTGATCCCCAAATCAATTTTTGTCAAATCTATAGGTTTTCATTGTAGAACCTATCAAATCATACCCAATGGTATTTGTTTAACATATTAAACAAGATCTCATGCAAATCAATCATCACAACTATATGAACATTCAAGAACATAAATATGAATACATTAAGGTCATAAAGGAACTATAAAGTAAGATTTGACTTACCTGATCTAATCATATAGATTCAAATATCACCAGCCTTCTTTTCTTCCTCTCTTCCTTATTTTTCTTCCTTTTATCTCTTCATTTGGCACTGCAACAATGGATTCTAGGGTTTAGCTTTCAAATCTGAACCCTCTCTCTCTCTCTCTCTCTCTCTCTCTCTCTCTCTCTCATATTCAATCCAATGATCCAACGATCCTTTATTGAGATGGGAAGGGAAGGGTATATATTTCCTTCCCTTTCTCTCATCAAACAACTCTAACTCTAATCCCATGTAGCCTTGTAAACACGAATCCCTATACACTAATCTCAAGGCGCAACCTTCGAGTTCCATTGCTGGAACGCAAATTGCCATATCAAACCACAAGTAACTAAAACTAACCTGTATCACTTCCATTAAATATTCAGAGTGCGGAATTCAACCAAAATTAAAATTACCTAATCCCTTGTGACTTCAGAAGGGTACAAGTACAAATATTGAAATACAACAATAACAACCAAACACTACAATACAATATATTCCAACATCACCAACTAGGAATGAATTGCTGTCTCGAAACGAATTAGCATCCAGTCACTATCGGTTTCCACTCCATCTGAACCTGCAACATGATAAGTCACGTAAACTTGGAATGCCCAATAAGACCAAATCTTTCGTCCATCCTCATAAGATATTATCAAGCATATAATACTCAAAGCAAATCCAATTCAGTTATACTAGATAAACCAAATCTAACCATAATGAGTTACACGATGACAGATGATATGCATTATGATATGATAACATGCAGATGCTCTAAAATGAGATGTTCAAACAAGAATGCAAGTATGATATGAGGTATCATGAACTAAGCTCATGTAACTAGTTCTAAGGACCTAAATCCACTAAGACAACACCCACATTTAATGATATTTCCTGAATTTATTTGATGTATAAATGAGATTAATATGCTATGTGATTGTCTGTGTAATGTGATTTTATTATTGGGGGTTATTTTGTTAATATGATAAAGTAAGGGGGCTGATTTAAAGAAAATTAAATCAGTTAGAATCTTTGGTTTGGGTACGCGAGCTAGGGGACGTGCGAACGGTTATGGCATGCTTTGGTTTGTGTTTTGGCAAGTGAGGTTTAGGAGAAAGGAGTTTCCAATCTCACCTCATTCTTGCTCTGGTTTTAGATCTAAGATCTGAGAAGGTTGTTGACGAGAAAAGAGAAGAAGAAGAAGAGGAACTCGTTCGAGATCGTTGAAGCCACAACTCGTTGAAGGTTTGGATCTGTTGCAGCAATGATTCACAAAGAAGAACATTAAAATGGAGTATTTAGAGACATTAGAAGATTCAGATATGTTGCTGGAATAAGTATAGCTCTCTTATTGAAATTTTCATCTCAAGCTCTTGGTTTTGAATGATGTTTGTGTTTTTTGATGATTTAATGCGTAGATTCTCGTGTTGTTAGTTTTAAATGATTTATTGGATGTTTATTCATGTTTTCAGAATTATAGAAGTGGATTTGTGATGTTTAGAATGGATTTGATACCCAAGGATTGGATTCCGAGAACCAAAGAAAGACCCAGAAAAACACAAAATCGAGCAGTTCGGAAGGCTTCAGTCCACTGACATCTCTGCTGATAGAGAGTGTGTTTTAGTTCATTTTCGCCCTTCGGCAGACCTCGGTTCACCGACGACCCTGTAACTTTCACTATACTTGGGACTTTTTGGAAGATGACCAAGGTGGATGGTGTGGGGCTTCAGCCGTTGTTGTTGTTGATTTTCAGAAGCAAGACTTGGCCATGGAGAGTCAATCTTGGTGTTTCAAGGTTATTGTGATCACCATTTCCACCTTGGGATGATCCGGTTTGGTTATGGATACATAGTAACCTATTTGATTGTTGTTCTTGTTGTGATACTGGATGGAAGCTTATGAATGTGTGCAATCAGATTATCCGTGTGTATGGGTGTGCGGATAGTTTCTGTTAATGGCCTTCATTTGATATCCTAGTTAATGCATTAAATACTAGGTTGATATCAAATGATAAGTGAACCGGGAGGTGACAATCTATGAAGAAACAACTGCGCGCCTCCGGTTGGGTTGACTATATACCTGTGGGGTGAAAGGGCCCACTTAAACTAGGGTAGGAAACTTGCGAGATCCTATACAGGTTTGTTATTCCTCGAGTATGGTACACTCATAAATTAGCCGTACTGATGGTAGCCTTAGTGCCATGGGTTTGCGCCTGGATTGGAGAGGGGACTTCCAGTAGTTCCTTGGATAGTCCTAAATCGGTTATTGTTGTGGGAAGCTTCATATGAGGTCCACTTATCGGGCGATGTTAATCTTAGTGCATCACATTGTGCATACGTATCATTAATCGTGTGATAGTTCTCATTGCATCCATCTTAGGACATGTGAATGATTTTATCTATCTCATTTCACCTCATCTTAAACTACTCATCTGATATTGGATTATGGTTGTATTTGTAATTGCATTATTGTTGTTCTAACCCCTTGTGATTGATCTCCATAAGAGGACGGGTGACTATTCCATGTTTCTTACTGGGCATCATAGGCTCATGCAACGTTTTATGTTGTAGGATTGGAGGAGTGACTACTCTAACTGGATCATTGTTGCTTGTGGACTTAGCTGTTTTTCCATCTTTCTTTATTGTTGGCTAGCACGCCCGAGGGAGTTAGATTTTGGTTTATGATGTAATCATGTAGTGTTAAACATGTAAGATTTTGTGGTTCAGACTTGTTGGATTCCTGGCCTAGCTGAGGCCCAGGATTTGATTTTGTTTACATTTCGCTTTAATTTGGATTGTTTATGTTGTAGTAATTCCGCACTTTGATTCTAGTTAAATGAAAGTATTTATTGCTTTTATTTTACTTATGTTGTGGTGGAAATCTGTGGCACAGTTGTGGATCCCGAAGGTCTCACCTTGAGATTCGTGCAATCCCTCATTGGGAATTGTGTCACGAGATTTGGGGTGTGACAGATTGGTATTAGTGCATAATTGTTGCGCAGAGTATGGTTGATAGAGACTAGTAGTATTAGGTATCACATTGAAACTAAAGTTTGATGGAGAAACATAGAAGAACTATAGGATTGTGTGCTGTATGATTTTGTTTGCTGCTGTGATTATGTGAGTGTTTTGTGATAACTAGGAGGTATATCTTGTTGAGATCTAAATGGTTGTTCGCGTGTGTAGATGGCAGGATGGAGGAGGAATGCTAGCGTGGAGGAGAGATCAGTTTCTTGAACGGGGGCTGATACGGACCCACAGTTGGCGAGTGTTTTTCAGATCCTTGGCGATCTGGCTTCCTTCCAGCATGACCAGATACAACGCCAAGAAGTTATAGATGAGAGGAGAGTGCAGAGTTCAGTGATGAGTTGGCTGGAAAAGTTCAAGAATTTGACCCCACCGACTTATGTAGGACGGGGAGAGCCTCACTTTGCCGAGGACTAACTCCTTGACATTGAGCGGATCTTCAGGACGATGGAGTGCCCTGAGCAGCAGCGTGTGTCCCTTGCCACCTTCTTGCTGAAAGGTGAAGCTCTCTATTGGTGGGAGATGATCGAGAGGAACCTGACATTCGAGATGACGTGGGAGCAATTTCGTCTATAGTTTCTGGAGAACTACTTGCCGAGTAGCTTCATGAGGTAGATGGCTTTTAAGTTTATGCGACTTGAGCAGGGCACTCTCTCGGTGGCCAGTACAAGGATCAGTTCGCGATGCAATCCAGATACGCGCCGCACATGGTTGCTAATGAGGCAGACAAGTTCGAAGAAGGTCTGCGTCCAGCCATTTGATCTAGAGTCGTCCCTCAGCGTCTGAATACCTACCCAGAAGTTCTGGAGTGTGCTAGACATGTTAAGAGAGACATGGTCAGATCAGCAACACCCAGGGACTAGCTGAAGTCATAAAAGAGCGACAGTAGTGGCAATAGGAGATACCAGCCCTATCACTCGAGACCAGGTCGGGACAGAAAACAGAGATCTGACTATTGACGAGAGAGGACTCCTCCCAAAGATGCAGTGGCACCTGGAACGCCAGCATGTGATGTGCCACGTCAACCTCTACCACCTCAAGATCAGATGTTTCCGAGGAAAGAGACGAGGACTTGCCACAACTGCGGCAAGGAAGGACACCTCCAGCAATTTTGCAGATCGCCGCGGAGAGATGGCTAGCCTGCACAACCTCGACTTGCGTAGTAAGGTAGAGTTCATGCCCTAACTAACACCGATGTTCCTTGAGACGACTGCGCTACGAATGTCGTGGTCGAAGGTATCATTCACCTGTTGCATACTCCAGTTCTCGTATTATTTGACTCTGGTGCATCTCATTCATTTATATCATATAGTTGCATGGATTTTTTGGGTTTACACCCTAGTTTGTTAGAGCATCCTTTAAGTATTGCCAACCCAGTTGGGGGAATCGTGACTCTTCACCGAGTTTGTAGAGCTTGTGTGGTGAGGTTAGGTGACCTTAACCTGGAGGCAGATCTTATTGTGTTAGATATGCCTAAGTTTGAGGTGATTCTTGGTATGGACTAGCTTTCAGTCTATTATGCTATGATTAATTGTTTTCAGAAATCAGTTTTGTTTCGTCTTCCTGGAGGCCGTTGTTTGACTTTCCGTGGATAAGAGAAGGACCGTTATCAGTTCGACTTCTTGTTCGCTACGGAAAGTGTACAGAAGCTATCCTTAGAGGAGATTCCTGTGGTGAGCGACTTTGGTCATGTATTCCAAGAGATTCCAGGTTTACCGCCTAAAAGGGAGGTAGAATTTTGCATCGAGCTCATCCCCGGTACTAGCTCCATCTCGCTCACGACTTACAGAATGGCACCGATCGAAATGCAAGAGTTGAAGGCACAATTGGACGAGTTGCATGCTCTTGGGTTCATTAGGCCCAGTACTTCACCTTGGGGAGCGCAATTTATTTTTGTGAAGAAGAAGGACAGTTCTCTACGGCTTAGCATCGACTACAAGCGGCTGAACCAAGTCACCGTGAAGAACAAGTATCCATTGCCAGGAATTGATGATCTGTTTGATCAGTTGAGAGGGGCACAATAATTCTCTAAGATTGATTTGAGATTGGGGTATCATCAGCTGAGGATTCAAGATGAAGAAATTCAAAAGACAGCCTTTTGTACCTGACATAGACACTATAAGTTCATTGTCATGCCATTCGGATTGACGAACGCGCCAACAGCCTTCATGGACCTTATGCACCGGGTGTTTAGGTCTTTCCTTGATCGCTTCGTTGTCATCTTTGTGGATGAAATTCTTGTTTATTCAAGATCTATGAAGGAGCATGAGGAGCATCTGTAGATTGTCCTTCAGACTTTGTTCGACCACCAGTTGTATGATTAACTGGAGAAGTGTGATTTCTGGAAGGACGAGGTCAAGTTTCTTGGGCACGTAGTATCCAGAAATGGTATTTCTGTGGATTCGACTGAGGTTGATGCAGTTTTTGGATGGGAACAACCTTAGATCAAGAGTTTCCTAGGTCTTGCGGGTTATTACAGAAGATTCATCGAGGGATTTACATCAATTTTGGTGCCTTTGACTCGCTTGACTCGGAAGGAAGTTAAATTTTTCTGGGACGAGAAGTGTGGAGCTACTTTTGAGGAGCTAAAGAAACGATTGACGTCAGCACCCATTCTTGTTGTAACAGTTGCAAAACAGAAGATGGAAGTCTACACCAACGTGTCATTGCAAGGTTTGGGAGCTATTCTTATGCAGGAAGGTCGTGTTGTGGCGTATGCTTCTAGGCAACTTAAGGTTCATGAGCGGAATTATCCCACTCATGATCCAGAGTTGGCCGCCGTCATTTTTGCTTTGAAGCTTTGGAGGCACTACCTTTATGGAGAGGAGTTTGAGCTATTTTCGGATCATAAGAGTCTGAAATATATTTTCACTCAGAAGGATTTGAATATGCGCCAGAGGAGGTGGTTAGAGCTTGTAAATGATTATATTTCTACGCTTAACTACCATACTGGGAAGGCTAATGTGGTGGCAGACGCTTTGAGCCGTAGACCGCGTGGAGTTCTTGCTCAGTTGATGAAGTAGGAATGGTGACTTCAGGAGGTTGTCTCAGACTTGGGAGTTCAGCCTTCAGGTCAGCAGTGTGGTGATTATTTGTTCAGCCTTGTCGCCAAGCCACACTAGTGTAGCGGATTGCAGAGCTTCAGAAGAACGATTTGGAACCATTATCACTTGCATCGGATGATAGCAAGCCGGAGTGGATTGTACATCCAGTTGTTTTGATCAAAATCTGGATGTACAATCCACCGGAGCACCAAGCGAGAGATCTTGGATGAGTCACACAAGTCGCACTACTCCATTCATCCAAGGAGCACGAAGATGTATAGAGATCTATGTCAAAATTTCTGGTGGCCAGGAATGAAGAGAGAGATCGCTCAATATGTGGCATGGTGTCTCACTTGCCAACAGGTGAAAGCTGAGCACATGAGATCTGCAGGACTTCTACAGCCATTGCCGATTACAAAATGGAAGTGGGAGCACATCACCATGGATTTCGTGATCGGGCTACCGAAGACTCGAGGGAGTTTGGATTCGATTTGGGTGATTATTGATCCATTGACCAAATCTGCTCATTTTCTACCGGTTGGAACCACAGCTACAGTCGAGGAGATTGCGAGATTGTGCGACTACATGGAGTTCCAGTCAGCATCATATCAGATCGTGGATCTTTGTTCACATGCAGATTTTGGGAAGCTTTGCAAAGGGCCTTGGGTACGAGACTTGATTTCAATACCGTTTATCACCCGTAGACAGATGGTCAGTCGGAGAGAGTCAACCAAGTTCTAGAGGACATGTTGCAAGCTTGCGTGATGGATGTCGGAGGCAGTTGGGGAGAGCATCTACCGTTAGTGGATTTTTCCTACGACAACAGTTTTCATGCGAGTATAATTATGGCACCTTTTGAAGCTATGTATGGCCGGCCGTGTCGTTCACCTGTGTGTTGGTCCGAAGTGGGAGAAGACAACATTCTTGAACCTAAGCTAGTACAGCAGAGTATTGAGAAAGTGAAGCTCATTCGGGAGAGACTGAAGACGGCACAAAGTAGGCAGAAGAGCTATACGAACAAAAGATGGCGAGGGTTAGAGTTTGTTATTGGAGATCGAGTATTCCTCAAAGTTTCACCTTTGAAAGGCATTATACGGTTCGGCAAGAAAGGAAAGCTAGCACCTCGTTTTGTCGGACCTTTTGAGATACTCGAGCGTATCAGACGTATTGCATACCGAGTAGTCTTACCGCCTCAGTTGTCAGCGATTCATGATGTGTTTTACGTATCACTTCTACGGAAACACGAGCCAGACCCTTCTCACGTGCTATATTCGACACAATTGCAACTTCAAGAAGACATCACCTATGTTGAGAAGCCAATGCGGATCCTAGACCATAAGGAACAAGTATTGCGGACGAAGACTATATTGTTGTTAAAGATTCAATGGGGACATGATGAGACGAAATCTTCTTGGGAGCGAGAGTCGGAGATTCAGAAGCACTACCCACATTTGTTCACGGATTGAGTACGCAAATTTCGGTGACGAAATTCTTTTAAGGGAGGTAGGCTGTAAGGACCTATCTACTAAGAGAACACCCACATTTAATGATTTAAATTTACAGAATTTAATGATATTTTCTGGATTTATTTGATGAATAAATGAGATTAATATGCTATGTGATTTTCTGTGTAATGTGATTGTATTATTGGGGGTTATTTTGTTCATATGACAAAGTAAGGGGGACTGATTTAAAGAAAATTAAATCCGTTAGAATCTTTTGTTTGGGCACGCGATCAAGGGGACGTGCGAACGGTTATGGCATGTTTTGGTTCGTGTTTTGGCAAGTGAGGTTTTCTAATCTCATCTCATTCTTGCTCTGGTTTTACATCTGAGATCTGAGAAGGTTGCTGAGGAGAAAAGAAAAGAAGAAGAGGAACTCGGAGGAGATCGTTGAAGCCGGAACTCGTTGAAGGTTTGGATCGGTTGCAGCAATGATTCACAAGGAAGAACATCAAAAAGGAGTATTTAGAGACATTAGAACATTTGCTGAAATACGTATAGCTCTCTTACTGAAATCTACATCTCAAGTTCATGGTTTTGAATGATGTTTGTGTTTATTGATGATTTAATGCTTAGATTCTCATGATTTTAGTTTTAAATGATTTATTGGATGTTTGTTCATCTATTCGGAGTTATATAAGTGGATTTGTGATGTTTAGAATGGATTTGATAACCTAGGATTGGATTCCGAGAACCAAAGAACAACTCAGAATTGCACAGTTCGGCAAGCTTCAGTCCCCCGATGCCTCTGCCAACAGAGAGTGTGTTTTAGTTCATTTTTTCCCTTCAACAGACCTCGGTCCACCGACGACCTACCCGATGACCCTGTAACTTTCACTGTACTTGGGACTTTTTGGAGGATGACCAAGATGGATGGTGTGGGGCTTCGGCCGTTGTTGTTGTTAATTTCCAGAAGCAAGACTTGATCATGGAGAGTCAATCTTGGTGTTCCAAGGTTATTGTGATCACCATTTCCACCTTGGGATGATCCGATTTTGTTGTGGATACATAGTAACCTATTTGATTGTTATTCTTGTTGTGATAATGGATGGAAGCTTATGAATGTGTGCAATCAGATTATCCGTGTGTATAGGCGCGCAGATAGTTTCTATTGTAAGCCTTCATTTGATATCCTAGTTAATACATTACATACTAGGTTGATATCAAATGATAAGTGAACCGGGAAGTGGAAATCTACGGAGAACCAACTACGATGCCTCCGGTTGGATTGACTACATATCCGTGGGGTGAAAGGGTGCACTCAAACTAAGGAAGGAAGCTTGTGAGCTCCTATACAGGTTCGCTATTCCTCATGTATGGTACACTAGTAAATTAGCCGTACTGTATGGTATCCTTCGTGCCATGGGTTAGCACCCGGAACGGAGAGGGGACTTTCGGTAGTTCCTTGGATACGTCCTAAATCGGTTATTGTTGTGGGAAGCTTCATGTGAGTTCTACTCATCAGGCGATGTTAAACTTAGTGCTTCACATTGTGCATACCTATCATTAATCGTGTGATAATTCTCAGTGCATCCATCTTAGAACATGTGAATGATTTCATCTCATCCCATTTCATCTCATCTTAAACTACTCATCTGATATTGGATTATGGTTGTATTTGTAATTGGATTATTGTTGTACTGACCACTTGTGATTGATCTCCATAAGAGGATGGATGACTATTCCATGTTTCTTATTCGGCATCATAAGCTCACGCAATGTTTTATGTTGTAGGGATGGGAGGAGGATTGACCGCTTTAGCTGGATCATTGTTGCTTGTGGACTAAGCTGTTTTTCCATCTTTCTTTATTGTTGCCTTGCACTCTCGAGGGAGTTAGATTTTGGTTTATGATGTAATCATGTGGTGTTGAACATGTAAGATTTTGTGGTTCAGACTTGTTGGATTCTTGGCCTAGCTGAGGCCCAGAATTTGATTTTGTTTACATTTCGTCTTACATTGGATTGTTTATGTTGTAGTACTTTCGCACTTCGATTCTAGTAAAATGAAAGTATTTATTGTTTTTATTTTACTTATGTTGTTATGACAATCCGCAGTTCAGTTATGGATACCAAAGGTCTCACCTTGAGATCCATGCAATCCCTCATTAGGAATCGTTTCACGGGATCTAGGGCATGACACCAGTTTAGTTCCCTTCATTTTTTCTAGTTCAATACAATAACAAATTTCAGGCATAGGCCACTAGGAATAGTCGGATGTCTCGTCCTCATTTTGGGCGCTAACCCATGGTGGGGGACACCATATTGTTATTTAGGAATTCCAACCATTATGCTAGTGCAGAGTGTTTAACACTCAAAGGATTCCACCCACCATATTCACCACCTCCCGGGCACACTTAACAATTACATAAGCCTAGCATGAGATGCATTATTAACTAAGAACCAAATGATAATCTTCAATGGAAATTATCCACGTGCCCATACACACGGATAATCCAATTAGATGCCATCATAAGTTTCCCAGGTGTTTTTATACGACGCAATCAATTTACAATTCTAGTCATCAAGTTCAGATTATGCCAATGTCAATATGATTAAGTTCAAGGGTGAGTGATGGTTACTAAATATCATGGAAACTCAATTTGATGAATCTGCTCAACCTTAAGTCCGTAAACCAAATATCAATGCAAACAATAAAAACCCACATCACTCCCCAACTACTTATTCCAATTACTAGGCACATATAAGTGCAATATAGGTATGACCAATTCAATAATCTAATCATTGGTGTGGGACATACCATGAGGCTCAAAGGGTGATTCTCACAGGTTAGGATAAAGCCATCTTTACACCCTTGACTCACTGAGACTAATTCTCAAACTCATGGTATACCCAACCAACTATCACAAGGTGGTACTCAAGGTGATTAAAAATGGTTAGGTTCAAGTCTATTTGGTCATACATTGACCTTGATTATGATGTCAAACTGAGGTGGGACCAATTCCCAACACAACAAATCAAATCCAAACTCAAGGCTCAGGTTCTACAAATCTTACCTCTGTAAGTACACTCACCAGTGTACCGGTGGGTACCGATGGAGGATTTTTAACTAACTTTAGGGCACAGTCGGGTTGTGGATTATAGATCCACCAGTGTGCCGGTGGGTACCGACAGGGTCCTCTGTGTATTTCTGGGCGTCTCTTGGTCGGTAGGGCCACTAGAGGTTGGTGCCTACTGATGGACCTCGGGATGTGGATTACAGATCCAATATAGGGTTCTCCAAGCGTCATGAAATCAAGTCTAATTAGTCTAAAGGCATACCAATCAATCAAATCACACATCAACCATCAAATACATCGATTAAGCCAACAAAACTCAATGCATTCAAATTCAAAACCACATCCATGATCATTTAACAATCAAACACATGAAAACAATCCTTAACAACATCTCAATTAGATTATACAGAAAATGAGACTTACCTTCTCCTTGGGCTGTGATCTGGATTCGATTTGCTTCATCATTCTTCCATACTCTCCAGTTATTCTTCTTCTTCTTCTTCTTCTTCACTTCTTTTTCTTCTTCCTTTTTGTCCTTGGGACGGCTAGGGTATTTGGGTTAGGTGTTTCTTTTCTCTTCTATTCTCCTCTATCTTAATCCAAAACAAAGGGACGGTTGAGACAGAGACTATGGAAGATTTCCTTTCATCCTCTCACTCCATGCACCTCCCAAGATTCTCTTATTCAAACACAAATTTAATATCATTTTATCTCCAAACGTTCTACTTATTACAAATCGACCCCAGTTCTCCAATAGTTGTTTCATAAATGATCTAATGCTCCATATACTCTAGTAGTTACCCTAATTATCCTTATTAAATTCTGAAAACACCCAATTACATCATATGTTCTTTATTATTATAATTCCCAGCAATTATGGATTTAGTTTATTAGGTTTGGGTCATTATAGTATTATTCCTTCAGATTGGATTTCGTATATTCCTACAACAGAGCTGGATATGAAGTTTCTCTTGTCGGACTGATCCTAGTCAAGAAAATGGGTATGCAAAGACTGAGTTTTTGGGGATTCAAAGGTCATTGTATCTCAAATCAATGAAGACTTTGTTGTTAAGGAATGTAGGTTCCATATCACACAAAAATTAGAGGACTGATGAATAAATATACTGAGTGTATCTTGACATACATCCCACGAGCAAAGAATCATCAGGCAGACATTCTTGTCAACCTCGGTAGTAGATCGAGTCTAAATGATTATTCTCAGTAGATTGAAGTTATTCAAAAGATCCTTCCTACTACTTTAGATCCTGAGGTTTAACAAGAGGATATTCCTTCAACTAATTGGAGGCATGGTATTTTATGTCAGCTTCAACATTCAATTACAACTTTCGAAATCCCTATTTGTAAGTTGGCTAATTTTGTAGAAGTTGGTCATATGCTATATTTTAAGGTTTCGAATGGTATACTATTGCGATGCTTTGGGAATGAGGAAGCACAACAAATCCTTGCTGATATTCATGAGAAAACTTGTGGAAATTTGGATTCTATTGCCTTATACAAAAGATTGTAGAGGTTTGGGGTATATTGGCCAACCATGTCCCTTGATTCTTCGAAGTTACAGAGAGATTGTGTTGGTCGCCAATACCTCCCTAATGCTATGGAATCCTGTCCCATTTTCGCAAAGGAGGAAGATTGGAGGAGACTTTTCATTCAATTTTTGAGAGATGGTTTCCTACCTAACAATGCATTTGAAGCCCATCGAATTCGAAGGAGATCTTGTCACGCCGCGCCCTCCCGGACGCACACATGTCAGCACGAGTGACGTCTAGGATGCCAAGGCATGACCTTCACCCTCTAATATCACAACTCACCAAAATAACAAAA